>JADRCD010168756.1:0-31066 GCA_019843815.1 Montemys delectorum | reverse complement strand
GAGAGAGAGAGAGAGAGAGAGAGAGAGAGAGAGAGAGAGGACAGAAACTCTTGAATCAAGCTGTGGACAGATGCAAACCCAGAGAGCTACACTGTAAAGCCACTTCAAGGGACATGGAAACAGTTTGTAAAAATGAAATGCCTGTGAGAACTATCTTTAGCTGGAGCGGTCAAGAAGCTTCCAGGAGAAGACGGCACTGAAATAAAGGCTCCAGAAACCAACATGAAGCCAGCAGTGTCTGAGAGATGGTTATTGGAACTCTAATGTGAGCCACATGTATAATTTTACATTTTCTCCCCCTCTGTAGCCACATCCAAAGAGTAAAACAAATAGATGAATGTCTTAGCTGTATGTTTTATTTGGTCTGAATGTGATACAAAATAGTAGTAAAAAGTAATCCATTTGTTTTCCTGCTATCATATACCAAGTGGATATTTTACACTCACAGCCCATCTTGGTTTGGGTAGACAGACTACAATAGCTTGAGTGTCACATGTGGTGTGTGTCCACCCTGCTGGACACCAGGGTTCTATGATCTGGCTCCTCCTCAGACATCCCTGGCCCAGCAACAGACATACCTGGGCCTGGTATGAAGGGAAACTCCCCAGCCTGGTCCCAGAGCCACTGAACCACGTACCTGCTTACCAAGAGTCTTGTTTTAATAAGCTCTGCCACTGTAACAAAATGCCTTTGACTAGGAAATTTACAAACACAGATGTTTCTTACCCCTAGTTCTGAAAGCTAGCAGATCCCAGACAAGTGTCAGTGGATTCTGGAGAGAGCCACTCTCTGCTTTGCTGGAAGTTCTTGGCTTCCATGTGACCATGGGGCACAGGCTCACCGGAGGCTTTTGGGTTTTTGTTTTTGTTTTGTTTTGTTTTGTTTTGTTTTTTGGTTTTTTTCGAGACAGGGTTTCACTGTATAGCCTTGATTGTCCTCGAACTCACTCTGTAGACCAGGCTGGCCTCGAACTCAGAAATCCACCTGCCTCTACCTCCCAAGTACTGGGATTAAAGGTGTGCACCACCACCGCCTGGCGGCTTTTGTAAGAACACTAATCCAAGACTTGAGGAAAGATCCCTCAGAACCATCAGTTCCCAAGGCAGCCACTTCTTAGGGGACACCAGCATCCAGACCACAGCGACCTCCAGATGACCTGATAATGAAGTCTGAGACTCTCCTTCTTTGCCCCCAACACCGGACCAATCTCTCAATCCTGCTGAACTCAATTTTTTAACCCCTTCTTGTGTTCATCCTGTTTCCTGACTCCTGCCACCACCTTAGAGTAAGTCACTACTCTCTGGTTTGTTTGTAGGTTCAAAATTCACCCCCAAAATGCTGAGGCCCTGTTTGGATAGCTCCTACTCAGTTACTGGTCTATTACTGTAAAGAGACAGCATGAAAAAAAAAGAGAGAGAGAGAGAGAGAGAGAGAGAGACAGCATGACCAAGACAACTTATAAAGGAAGGCATGTAGGGACCCGTCTACAGTCTCAGTCCATGGCCATCACAGCAGGGAGTGCAGCCGAAGGCAGGGATGGTGATGGAACAAGTAGCTAAGAGCTTACATCCCGATTCACAGGTAGAAAGGCTGGGAGAACAAGATTGGGCCTGGCATAGATTTTTTTTTTGAAACCTCAAAGCCCATCTCTGTGACACCCCTCCTAATCCTCCCAGAACAGTTTCACTCACTGAGAACTAAGAAAACATACGAGATTATGGAAGCCACTCTCATTCAAGATTTCCAACGTAGATGGGAATAGCTGCTGTCCTTGTAAAAAAACAGGCCATGCAGTCAGAGGGACGATGTCATGGGAAGGTGAAGGAAGACACGGTGATGAGTCAACAGAGGCCGAGGAATGTCAAAGGTGGCTAGGCAGCCACCAGTACTCATGAGAGACATCTTGGGGATCCTCAAAGGGTTGTATCAATCCAGCCAAACTCATCAGCTCAGACTTCCAACCTCTAGAATCAGAAGGTAAAGAACTTACTTTACAAAATGATGTCTACGTGGCCATTCTCCACACGGTATTCAACACCTGTTCCCGTCACCATCAGCACCACCAGGAACCTAATCTGTGAAGTCTGCTCCAGGCACAGATAGGCAAACCTCTAAAAGTGAAAGCAGGAGGAAAGGAAGACAAGCATCCCCAGCTCCCACCCCATCCTGCCTTTCTATCACCCCTGCTCTTGGTTTCCTCCAATCCCTGGTTCACAGCACACCAGCCTCTCCCCCTTGCTCCCTTGCTCTTTGGTGTGACGTGCCATCCAAGTGAGGGGTTGGGTAACACACTGCTTAAACAGTGATGCTCAGCCGGGCGGTGATGGCGCATGCCTTTAATCCCAGCACTTGGGAGCCAGAGGCAGGCGGATTTCTGAGTTCGAGACCAGCCTGGTCTACAGAGTGAGTTCCAGGACAGCCAGGGCTATACAAAGAAACCCTATCTCGGGCAAGAAAAAAAAAAAAACAAAAAAACAGTGATGCTCAGTCTTGCTCAAAGGACACACACAAATCATTCTGAGTAGGACCATGGCCCTGAGACAGATAGAGAAGGGATATAACAGGCCCTTGCCCACAGAGAGCGGCAGGGCTCCAGAAACATTGCTATCCTAACTTAATTGGTGAGAAGCCATGTATTAACCACCTGCTCGTCCGTAGAGGGTGAACTTCATGATAGGGAGAGCTGTTTACTCTGCTCCATCCCTAGGCCAAGAAGGCCATTCTTGCTATATAAATGAGGGAGTGGCAGCACTCAAGACTGGGCCAAACAGCCTAGTGGACCACGGCCTGTAGCACACCTCTGCAGCTAAGACAGTGCTCTCAGGGACCCAACAGCAATGTTGCAGTGTTTCCACAGCCTGATAACTTCCCTGGAAGGAATTCCTTGCATCTTCCCATGAGGCCCTATGGGACAGCTAGAGAATTCCAGAGCCATGGATAACCGTAGCCATGCAGGGCTACATTGTTTCCACAACTGTTTCTGGCAGAGCTCTAGAAGAAAATGCAAACCAGACATACAGGAAAATATTTTGTTGGTCGGAAAAGAGAAAACAAGCTCCTCACAGTCAACCAATGTTCCCAGCCTTTACCTGGGACTGTGTGAGGAGCCTCTGTTGGGGTCGCTGCTGCCCTGCTCCCTGGGACTCTGCAAGCTGGAGAGACATATGGAAATGTGCTTTTTGCTCCTCCTGGGAAAGCAGGGAGCTGTGGGGCTGCGTAATGAGCCCAGAGCTTAATTGAAATAAATAAGAAATCCTGTGCAAGCCGTTTAGCTGGCTGCAAGGAATTAGCTCTTTCCCTTGGAGGGGCTGCCAGAGACGGCCTCCCCACTTCTCTGCTCAGCTCTGGACACCAACTGCTGATGACCTTGACCGAGGAAAGCCAGTTTCTGCCAAACAGTCTGCCTGAAGGCCAAGAACCCTCAAGTCCCCTCCCGCTCCCCCTAGCCTAATCAAAATGCAGGCCTGGCCATGCAGACCCGTCATGCCAGCTATTTGGATAGATTGACATCCGTGGGACAGGAGGATTACAGTTCGGGGGCCTGCCCGGGCAATTTAATGTCAAAATAAAAACCAGGACTAGTGCGATGGCTCAGCAGTAAAGGCACCCGCCGTCAAACCTGACAACCTGAAGGAGGGAACTGACTCCCCCCCCCAATTGTCCTGTTACCCCCACAAGTGTGCAGTCCTGTGCACATACCACAGGTGAATAAAATAAAATAAAAAAGGGTTGGGTATAAACTCAGTGCTATCAAGCATAAGCATGCCAGGGATTCTGGAAGCCCTGGAGTCAATCCCCAGTACTGAAGGGGAAAATAAAATTTAAAAAACATACATGGCCATCCTTGGTCATGGGTCCTGGAGAACCACAGGCACTTGAGGAGTGTCCCTTTCAGAGTGTCTCAAAGTATGGTTCTCAGGCCAGCTGGGAACTTGTAAGAATGACAGAGTTCCAGGGTTAACATCTCCCTCTCTTCCCCTCACAGACCCCCAGGGTGAATCCCGTGCTGCTTGAAGAAGCTTGTGTTTTCCACCAACATGCTGGTCTGAGGACCATGTGTTGCTCTTCATGGTCCCTAAGCTCTCGGCCCAGTCCTCGGAGGCAGACAGGTGCTCTCTGTGAGCAAGCTGAAGCACACCTGCCTCAGCACACCTGCCCCGGCACACCTGCCTCGGCACACTCACACCCGCCTCAGCACACCCGACTCAGCATGCACTGCCAAGTTCCTACTGAGGAGAGCCAGGCAGACGGTGGGCCCAACTTTGCCAGATCATCCCATTTGTCCGAGAGTAGACATTGCAAATGTGCACTGTTCTAATGTGAATCCCTCCCCCACAAACACTGTCCCTGCAGGTCTAGCCACTTCTGCCAGACACAGCTCAGCCCTTCCTGCTTCTCACAGTTACCAAAAGTTCTTAACTCTTTCTCTCCCTTCCCATATCCCAGGAGGACATCCTGCCTGCTTGCCCTTCAAAACTCATCCATAGGAGAATAATTTAGTGGTAGAGATCTTGCTTAACACACTCAAGGTCCAGGGCTACTTTTCTTACTGCTATGACCAAATACCTGACAAAAGCAACTCATGGACAGAAAGAAGGAAGGAAGGAAGGAAGAAAGGAAGGAAGGAAGGAAGGAAGAAGGGTGGGGAAAAGGGAGGGGAGGGAGGGGTGAAGGGAGGGGAGGGAGGAATGAAGAGAAGGACAGAGGGAGGGAAGAAGAAAGGGAGGGAGGGGAGAAAGCCAGGGATATGTTTGGTAGAGGATCTGTAGGGTGCTGGGGAGGGGAGTGGAGGGGGTGCCTCTGCTGGCCCATACTGAGGGATCCCTTCCCCCTGAGGTACCAGCCACAGGGGATGGAAGAGGAGGGGAGGGGAGGGAAGGAGAGGAGGGGAGAAAAGAAGAGAGGAGAGGAGAGGAGAGGAGAAAAGAGGAGAGGAATAGAAGAATAGAGGCTGGCCATGAACATGTGGAGAGAGAGGGGAAAGGGGAATGGGGAGAGAAGGAACAGAGAGGGAATAGGGTAAGAGAGCAAGAGAGCAAGAGAGTGAGGAGGGAGCAAACAGTCCCTTTTATAGTGAGTCAGGCATACCTGGCTATTGCCAGGTGGGGTGGAGCCTAGAAGAAATGCTAACAGGAGGAAAGGGAGGGACTGAATGGAGAGAAGGAAGAAAGGAAGGGTATAGGCATAAATTGTTGTAACCTACTTTTAATAAGGGTTCAACCTCCTCTACCCCACCACTCAGCAGAGGTGGTAGAAGAGAAAAGTTATTAGGATATGGGGGATGTGGATCTGTTCAGCAATAGTTCTTTGGGGTGGGGGTGGGGGGTGAGCTCAATCTTCTTGGGCAGCAGCTCAGTCCCATAGCAAACACCAAATACAACTCGGCAGGAAGACACCACACACAAACTGGGAACTACAGTCCAGTCCTCTGGGCAGGCAGACAACCAGGCACAAACCAGCAACTGTAGTTCAGAACCAATTTCAATGGCAAGCTGCCACAGGAACCCAGTTCTTGAGTGAGTTTCTGTCAATGGTGACATTATCACAAGTTGAGCTCAACAACACTATGTAAGGCAGACCAATACATGTGTGTTGTTAGCGAAGAATAGGGAAGAATAGCAAGACTAGCTCCGAGCTGATACTCAGGAGTAACCCCCACACCTGGTTCTGTCCTAGGCACTGAAATGAAAGTACCAAGCACATCCAACTACTACCTCCACCCTCACAACAGGCCCTGCTGCGGTTATCTCTGCCTCACACAGTGCTTGCCATAGGCTTCCTGGCTTCCGTCCTCACCCTGGCATTTGAGTCTCAATGAAACACATAGAACTGTGGCTTGAAGTAGGGAAAAAAATATTATAGAATTTAAATTGCGAAGGAGATCGGCTCCTGCATTTACTCAGACAGCCAGGGCACAGTCTACTTTTCCGACAACCCTCCATGTCCTGATCCTGCGGGTCCCACCCCAAACACTGCCTTCTACTGCTGTGGGCATCTAACCCCTATGATTTATGTCCCTTGGTCTCAGAGATTGCTCTGCCTAGAACATTCCCCTCCCATTACCTTTCCAGTTCATTTCGTTCTCTTTTCACAGGGATCTTTATCTCTCTGTGTGTCTCTCACTGTATCTCTGTTTTTCCTCTTTCCCTAAAGCCCACCTTAGAAGCCCTAACTAACATCCTCTGCCCACATTCTCAATCTCTTTGGCTAGTGAGACTCATCCTACGGCCCATAATAGTCTATCTGCACATGAATTTATTGGTCATAGGCCTCCAGCCTCCATCTGCAAACTTAGCACTCCTTGGGGACAGGAACACCTGTCTGCACCTGGTAAGGAACACCTGTCTGCACCTGGTAAGGAACACCTGTCTGTACCCGGTGCAGTACCTAGTACCCGGTATGTATTCAGAAAGTAGGTGTTGCACGAGTCATGGGGGAAGGCTTGGCACTGACCTGACAGCTAGAGGGGCCTGAAGCTACTGACCTGAGCCAAGCTTCCTTCTAGTTCAGAGAAGGCTGAGTCCTGGCTCCAGCTGGTTATGCGGACATTTAAGTACAGAAAATCTTTCTAGGGTTTTGAAATAGAAAGCCATCTCCCTTTCCTGAATTTCAGACAGGACTGCCACATGCCGGGTGACCACCTCTCGTGCCTCCGTGCCACTTGTTCATCATACAAATGGGTCCTCTACAGCTAGTGCCTAGGCCAGCCATCCCCTAGCAGACATTTTTCAGTCTCAAGAGGAGAAGGTTCTGGAAACAGCCTCTGCTTTTCTTTGGTGCTCATGGTGTGGGTCAGCATTTTAAAGTCTGCAGGGAGTCTGGTCACAAGTGTGGGATCTCTTTATCACATCCATGCTTCTCAAATCCTGAACCACACCAAGCCTTCCCTAATCATGTGCCTACTAGAACGCTAGAACACCTACACTCTTTGCCAGCTGCTTCATGGTCTTTGTCCTGCTGGAGAGAGGGAGGGGAGCTCTCCGCAGTGCCCCATGTTCCCAAGCTAGATGAACACTATGGCTGTGCTGAGCTCTCAACCTTCCTTGGGCTCTCGCTTCTAAACTTACTAAGCTCTATCTCCAGCTGTAACCAGTTACCACCTTCTCCACCTTACCAGAGACAGAGGCCTCTCGTCATCACAGGTGACCGGAAACCTCATTCAAGCACTCAGAAGCACACCAGAGAGAGTCCAAGGGCTTTAGAGCAAAGGTAGATCTCTACAGCTTCAGGCACGACTGGATAGGACTACCTCATGGTGACAATGGCTACCTCATGGTGACAGTATGGTTACAGCACCATCCTTCCTCATCTCAAGGCTCAATTCCACTAGAGACAAAACTTTTTCCGGAAGTTCCTTCAAGATGAGTTTTGCTCTAATAGGTCTGTGGCCTCACTTTGGACAGTGAGATAGGACAGATTGAAAATGGTCATCTACACCACCCCCATATCTGGGCTGAAAACACTATCAAGATAAAGAGAAGCAAATGGGCAAAAACCAAGCCCACCAAAACCACCAGGCCTTATGATTAAAAGCAGGAGGGATGAATTCGGGGAAGACTAATTTCCAATGAGCCCTGTCAGGCCATTCAAGACCCACTTCCTGCAGGACCAGGCCAAGACACACCCAACCAGAAGACAGAAAAGTAGTCATTTCTGACAGCTGTTGACACCAGCTGTCTATGCCTACATCTGACCCATCCTCTTCCTCTAGAGGCAGGCCACCTTGCTCAAATCAGCTCCCGACAACAGGACTCTCTCTCTCTCTCTCTCTCTCTCTCTCTCTCTCTCTCTCTCTCTCTCTCTCTCTCTCTCTCTCTCCAAGGACAGTTGTTTCTAGGTAGCTCAGGGAAACCTCTCCCGTCTAGCCATTCCATCAACAGAACAGTACTTCCTGTAGTCTAGCCCACCATCACGGTGGTCACACCCACTCCTGCGCATCCCGGTGCCTGCCTGTCTCCCACAGAGACAGAAGACCAGAAACACTATTTCCAGAAGCTGCCAGCACTCAATGAGCCAAACAAGTACAGCGAGTGAGCCAAATGTAAATACAGGTGTTGTACTTCGATCCTCTCTGACAGGAGCGGCATGAAAGGGAGGAGCGCCGTCCAGGCATCACACACATCGCTGCGTCCTACTAGGCATCAACCAATCAGTGAGAAGAGAGCAGCCAGAAAACAAACTCCAGATATGGGGCCTGGGGAGTGGGAAGAAAAACAACCACGGGTTTGCAATTTTAGCAGAGGGATTCGAGGGCTAGGTCTCAGAGACGCTGATAAAATCTGAGCTGGCATCTCAGGTCATTGGGGTAAATGGGTAAAAAGACCCATTTCTGACTTCTCTTAGGGCTTGGATATACATTTGTTATTCATTCACCCCACAACCAACAAAGCTGGATTAGGCATGTGTCTTGCTCTGTCCTGTGGAATCTCAGGGAAAACTGGGTAAAACAGACGCTCTTGAGATCAATCAGTTCACAGCCACAGCCTGTTAAAAAATGCTAGCAGTAACCCTGAGCAGTGAGAATCAGCTACCTGGATTCTCTGCTCAGAGCAGCCACGGGAGCCACCTTTCAGGCTTCTGTCCCCACAGTGAACAATAGGCAGTCAGAAAGGCTTGAGGTCAAATCAGAGGGAAGCCGTGGGCTGGCCTTTAGGTATAACATGCCTGGTATGGGGAGGGAGGGAGGTTGGAATGCTGGGACTTCACTGACTTCTGGTTGAAATGAAAAACAAGGCCACCTTGCCTGGCCTGGGAGAAGGCGCCTCAGCTCAGCCTGTACCAGTTCTTTCTACTTAAGCTGAGTTAGAGCCCAAGAACAGATAATGAAGAAATGACCCCCAGCAACTGTCCTCTGACTCTCTCTCCCTCCCCCTCCCTGCCTCTCTCTCTCTCTCTCTCTCTGTCCCTCCCTCTTTCCCTCTCTTTTTCCTTCCCTCTCTCCCTTCTACCGGCCTCCCACCCACTAATAATGATAATGAAAAACTTGCTTATTTTAAGAAAAACTCACAACCAACACCCTCCACAGGTATCCTATCTGAGCACTTGCCTACATTGAAAAATTGTAACGTTTGTAAAGTCTTACTTGTTTAAGCAGCTAAAACTTCCCCAGATATCCCAGGAGCCTGTCGTCACCAACCAACCAAGTGAGCAACCTGCCTTGTGTGACCTGACATCAGGGAGGAGGGTCAGAAGACAAGAAGACAAGGGTGATGGCGACGGGCTAGTTTGAACATAAGCCACCTGGGACCTCTCTCCTCCAGGTCTTCACCCACAACAGAAGTGACTCCACAGCTAGGGACCCAGGCAGCTCTGGAGCCAGCATCGTCACCCATACAACCTTAGCATGACCACAGTGTATATACTTCTTACGACTTCAGAAACAAAGCCCATGGACACACAAGGACACAAAGTCACAATCCCAAGCCTGTGATGTGACTTGCGTGGTGGCCTCAGGGCTGCAATCCTCTTGGAAGGCTGCCAGCAAGCCATGTCTCCTTGACCTCGCCAGCTCAAAGATACAGAGGCCGCTGTCAGCTAGCCAGCCCTTCCTCCACTGCCGAAGCCAGCGTGAGCAGCGTGAGCTCAGTTCCCTCTAACCTTTTCTTCTGCCTCCTTCTTCCACAAGTAAGGATGCTGTAACTCCACAAATCCAATGTCCTTGTCCCATTCCAGGTAAGGTCTGTCTACAACCTTCACTTCCCTAGCTGGCTCCCTTTGCTGACATTTCACACTTTCCAGGGGTTGGGGGGGGGGGGGGGGGAGGGCGGTGGTGGTTGCACTTTTCCAGGGGTTGCACACCTTTAATCCCAGCACTTGGGAGGCAGAGGCAGGTGGATTTCTGAACTGAAGGCCAGCCTGGTCTACACAGTGAGTTCCAGGACAGCCAGGGCTACACAGAGAAACCCTGTCTCGAAAAACCAAAAAAGAAAAAAGAAAAAGAAAAAAAAAACCTTGCAAAAAAAAAAAAAAAAACAAAAAACAAACAAACAAAAAAAAAACCACTTTCCAGGGGTACACACATGGAGTCTTTAAGGGGCTGTAGCACACCAGGTCCTTCAGCGACACATCACTCCTTGAACTGACCAAATCAGCTTTCACTGGAACCCGTGTGGACATAGGTATATGTATATATTCACATAGAAGAGCTGGGGCAGACCTGCAGGCCACACCCCCCCCCAGGTCAGCCAGACTCCACCCTCGCACAGGCTAGGCACTCACACCAGAGGACCATCTTGCAGCCTAGATTCTCAGCAAGCTGCAAACCCTAGAGACGCCTGCCTCTCTTTACTGCAGCCTGGTCCCTTCACAGAGAATGGGCCCGTCCATCCAGAAAATCCGGGCTTGAGGGCAATCTCTGACAGGCAGCTTGGAGATTCTGAAACTTCCTCCAGGGTGAGAAAATGGGTCACAGACACAAGACTTGTTTCTCCCCTGCTGGGAGAATGGCTGGTCCCAGAGAAGGTCAGCAAGTCTGGTGACAACTGTGATTCCCTCCAGCTAATTAGAGCCACAAGCTCCCAGTGGGGGGATGGGGGGCGGCAACCCTTGAGGATTTTACAGATGAGGTATCTAAACCTCAGAGGTCATGAGAGGTCTCAGCAGTGAGAAGCAGAGAAGGTAGGGGTACAGAGAGCCCGTGGGGCGTGTCATGGGCTATGCTGACTCGGGAGGGGCCTGCCTCACTTGAGGGTCACCTCTGCGGAGGAAGGATAGTAGATAAAGACCACCACTAGCTGGCCACTAGCTGGCTCTGATGTTCAAGGGAAAGATGAGCCACCGGACAGCTGCCTGAACTCTCAGCCTGTTTTAGCCAGCTCCTAGGCGGCCAGCCAAGCCTGGAATTGTGCCAAGCAGCCTTCCCCAGTCCCAGAAGCCTCTCAGGCATCATAGGCATCTCTCTACTTAGACTCAGCCTTCAAAACCCAAGTGGGAGGGGCACTGGAGTCCCAAGAAGGCCCCTGGCAGCTCATCCCTGCAGCAGACCCACCACAGCTGAACACTGTGCTATACAGCCCACGGTCCTTTCAGAGAAGCCAGCTGGAGCCAGGGTCAGGTGCCAGGAAGGGGAAGGTGTTGGTCTCAGAGGTAGCCACTTGTAGGCAGAGCACTCCCTTTGTAGGTCTCAGGAACCCCCCCACACACACACACACACACACAGAACTGCCATTTGGAACCTTCCTCCTCCACTCCCCAGCCATGGTCAGCTTCCCTTTCCTGCTGAAAAACATCTGGCTGGCTTGGCACTTAAGCTGAGTAAAAATAGCAAGCCATCTTGTGAGTGGGCACCACGCCACTGTGGCAGATGGAGAATAATGCTGGCAGCCAAGCGACTGTAGAATGGTACCCGATGAATTTGCAGAGGGCAGACCTCGCAGCTGGAAGGGTCACAGGGCTGAGTGGCAGGACCCTAGCAAGGGGGCCGGAAAGGAAATGAGAAAAGACAGATGGAGAGAGGGTGGGGGCCTCCTGCCCTTTCCAGGTGGAACTGTATAGGGAAAAGAATAATATGCCTACAACCAAAAGTCTACAGGTACAATGGTGGAGTTGTGCTTAAATTTTACCTGTATCTTTATTAGCTGTTTGACCCTGAGCCAGATGTTTAACCTCTCTGAACCTTTCTGTCAAATCTAGTCTACAGGAGTCTAGTAAAAATAAGCACTCGCTCTTACTTAATAAGGGTGGGGAGATGAGGAAGCCCTGGGTCTATGAGGACCCTAGCCTCAAACCTGTGGGGGAAGTGGCAAAGCCTTCTCTGCCAGGGTTAGGCTCAAAGGGATGGCAAGTCCTTCCTCTGGTCCATGTGCAGATGTTGATAGTGTGTGCAGAAAATGTCCCCATAGCTTTCTCCACCAAGATGTTTATGACCTGAAGTCTGTGCCTGCTTCCACAGAGATTGCTTCTACTGAGATTAGCTAACCCTGCCTCTTGAAGAGATTCATCCATATGCAATTACCTGTCTCCTGTATAAAAAAAGAAAAAAAAATGCTGAGCTTCCAAGGTGCTGTGGTTTCTCCATCAGAGAGCCCAGGCATCTGATGCCAGTTTTTCTTTATGTCCATCTGTCTGTCCTGTCTTCATTCCCTCGCCCCTGGAGCTGTGCTAGATGTGGCAAGTAAATATTTTTATTGAGTGTCTATTATGTGAGTGTTCTTTCAGAGTGCAAGACAGACATTAATCGAAAAGAACCACACAAATAAAAATATAGTGTTAAGGTTTGTGGTGGGTTACAGCCTAGGACGGGAAATGAGGTAGGGAAGCAGGAATGGTCCAGTCAAGCCCCAAGGAGGAGGCTGTGAAGATCTGAGGATCACTGCAGGATTCAATAGGAAGGAGAGGAGACATGTTAAAGCATTAGCAAAGTGTTCGGGCCCTGACAAAAATGGTCACACGATTGGTAATGACCATCTACTGGAAATGAAATTGAAATGATAACAACCTCTTCCATCAGAGGACTGGGACACAGGGCTGGGGCCTTGGGACCAAGAATAGTCAAATCATAAGGGAACATGTGATCTGTATCCCTGCTCAGAGAAGGGCCAAAAACAAATGGGAGTTTAAAATGGCAACTCACTGAGAAGCCATCAAGGCTCTTTCAATCTTCAGCATGCTAAGAAGTTCCAGGCTCACACTCCTAAGACCCTCTTCTGTGAGGTCTGGGCAGCATGCTCAGCCACTCCAGGTCCACACCTGAGCTCCTTTCTCTTACTTCAGGTGGCCCGTGCTGCATCCAGGACATCCTACCCCAGCCTCAGTCAGAGCCCCAGTCAGGCTGACTTATAGTTCCCTTTAAGTCCTCCTGTCCCAGCATAAAAACCCTGGTCCCAGGACTAAACCAAAGTGTGGCTGGCAGAGAACAAAGGTGGTCATCGGAGGGACCACTGTGATGCCTTATGGCAAAGGAAAAGATAGTGAGTGGGACCATGAAGCAATGTCCCCAGAAAAACAGGTTTCAAACTGACACCCATGCAACTGCAGAGCCCAGGAGCCCCTTTCTCACAGCCTGAGCCCCTGCTGGCAACAAACAAGACTCTGCAGCGGGAGGTATGGAAGAAGACAGACAAGAGGGAGCCACAAGAAGGTTATGCCACCCAACTCTCTAGTCCTTCCCATCACCTCTGCACACCATGGCTGTAGCAATCGCAGGGGCCCTGTATGCTCCCTGCTGCACCCCACAAACCTGGAAGGACGGGATAGCTGACACATCAGGGCTTCCTACCCTGCAATTCAGAAGGTCCATAGTGGTTGGCCTAAGCATGCACCCTGCACTCAGGTCAGCCTGTGGGACCCTTGGTGGCATCCTTTCAACAACCTGGGACTGCAGCATCTGAACTCTTGAATATATCATCCTCTGCCCTGACTTTTATTTTAAGATAGGGTCTCATTTGGCCCAGACCGGCTTTGAATTTGCTATGTAGCTAAGGAGGACTATGAGCTGTTGATCTTTTTTTCTGTACTCTCCAAGTACCAGGATCACAATGCCAATTTCTGCAGTATTTAGGAGGGACTTCATACACGACCAGCTTTGTGCACACGAGGCAAACACTAAGTCATATCCCTCTGACATCCTCTTAACAAATGTCTTTTACTTTAGTCTAGGAGAACCATTACTGCCTTCCTATCTTCCAAATCAGCTTTCTGCACGTAAACCTTTGTTCTGTTCATTAGCTTGCTCTCCTGGGGAAGCCGTATTAAAACAGCCTGCAGGAAATATGAGGTGGTTGGTGGTCAAGAACCCAGAGTACTAAGCTCTGTCTTCCCTCATAAAGCGTGGCAGCTGGAAGAGTCACGTGGGACATCCCTTAGTCAGCGACCAGAGTGCTCTGCAAACATGATCCTGCACAAAGAGTACAGGCTGCTCTTTGGCCCTTCATCCCAACAGCTGATCTATCTCTTGGGAAACACCTTGTGCCTCTCTGAGAGGTCTGTGCTTGAAGGACTTTTTGGTACCACTGCCTACTTTAGAGATCCAATGGACCACATCTTCCCTTCTGGCCCCAGAAGACTGACTTCATTAGCCACCTTTCGGGAGCTACCAAGGGTAAGAAGCTAAGACGACAGGTGACAGGCTGCTCATTTCTCTGGGACTCTAGTGTTAACCCTCCCCCAAACCTGACACATCAGCCTCTGAGTCCTTAACTAACTGTCCATGTGTAGCTCTGATATCTTAACAAATGCCTATTGTTTAAGAAATAGCCAAGCCTATTTCTTAAGTAATACATAGCAGAGGTTTGATGGTTCAATGGTTAAAAGCATGTACTTCTTTTGAGGAGGATTTGAATTTGGTACCCAGTACCCATGTTGGGCAGTGACTCCAGCTCCCAAGGAGCCAACACCTCCTCTGGCCACCTCTGGCACAGCACTCACAAGCACAAACACAAACACAGACATGAACACATACACAATTAAAAGAAAAAAATAATTTTTTAAAAGGTGGAACAGTAGAGATCACTCCTGAGGATGGTACAGGGGCTCTGCCCTATGCATCGGCACAGGGAGAGGTATTCAATAACTGTGTTCCCTGCATGCTCTCTGTACAAACTGTGGGAATGGGACAGAAAAGAACAGCCCCCTTATGTGCCAGGACTGTAGCAATCACAGTGAGCTCTCCCCAGAGCCAAAGGCCCTGCTAACACCCTATATGAGCTGTTCCCTAGAATTTGGAAGAGAAAGCAGACACCCAGATTAAGCTAAGGGCCATGTAGGCATTAAGACTAGAATATGGCCTCCCCTTCCCTTTCCCATATCATAATAGTCTCAGACAGTGACATCATAGGTCTCCTGTCCCCTGATAGCAGTGGACCTGCGTGAGTCTTGTATTCACAGTAAACAAAAGGCCAGGTGAGAAAAGTGCTAAGAGCATGCCCTCTGTAGTCTGACTATCTAAGCAAAATGACCAAGTCTGCTATTCATTACCTGCGTGACCTTGAACAAATCACTTAAACATTCTGGGCCCCAACTTTCCCATGTATACATATACTGGAATTAAGACATGAGAAAATTCAATTCATTCAGATTTGGTGAAGAAGCACATGCAAAAATGTGGCCAGTTGTGCAAGAGCCTTAATGGGGGTAAACTGTGCAGGGAGAGCTAGAAGCCCACCATGCACACCTAATTCTCATAAACACAAGGAGGGGAAAGGCTGGGTAGAAAACCAGGTATGCTAACACAAACCTGTAATCCCAGCGCTCCAACAGCAAGATGGGAGGAGGAGCAGGAGAAATGGCTGGAAGCTCGGGGCCTGGCTAGCCTGGAGTACACTGAATAATGTTAGAAACAAGAGAGATGCTGCCTCAACAAACCAGAAGGTGAGAGGAGGCTCATGCAATTTGTTCTCTGATCTCCACGCGTACATAATGGCATGTGCATAATCACACGCACATGCACACGCACACAGTATCCGTTCACCATGGATACCTCACCTACCACTGCAGCTCCAAGCAATAGCACCATAAACTGAAGATGCTGAGGCAGGTGCCTCACTGGGAGATGTACTCTGTTGATGGCTGGCTTTCCTTGAAACTCCTAGAAAGTCTGCTACCCCCTTCCCAGAACTGCACTTCCTAAGGCTTTCTTTCCATCCAACCTTGGTTCTGTTTAGTTGTTTGAGACCTGCTTTTGCTATGGAGCCTTGAACTCCTGATCCTCCTGTCTCAGCCTCCCTAGTACTGGCATTGTATGTGAGTTTAGGGAATTGGGATACAGGTCATTGGGTTTACATGGTAAGAGCTTTCCTCTACTGAACCATCTCCTAAGCCCTTGGAAGCTCTCATCAAATGGTAGATACATCTTTTCACAACCACAGAGCTGATGGCCATGGCTCAGAAAGCATTGCCCACTCTGTGCTCCTTCGGACAGGTTCTGAAGAGAACTGTAAGGCGGAAACTTGCTGAACTACGTAAGCCCTGTTACCCAGACATCTTCAGTGACAGACTTCTCTGGCTAGCAGAATACATCCCTTCAGTGCTTTGTCTCTTCAGGGAAGCAGGCTTCTGTCCCTTGCACCCAAATTCTAACTAATAACATTTGAATTCAAGATACCACGGGGAGAAGTACAGATGGAGCCCAGCAGCTGGAGTCAGAGTAGAAATGGAACCAAAGTTCCATGAAGTGTCTTAGCAATGCCATGCTGTGCAAAGGTGAGTGGTGGCTGCGTCTGTGGACTCTCGGGCATCACACCATAGTAACCGGCACACAAGGAGAGGCAGGAGGATGGGAGGTGGGGGAGCAGAAAAGATGTTCCTATAATAGCAACCATGCTATCCAAGTTACAGCTCTGTCCACCAGGTCCCTCGAAAACAAACGGGGAAAGCCCTCACTCAGCCCAGAAGCTCAGCCCAGGAAGTCAGCCAGCCTCAGTTGAGGAGAGGGCACCTTCTCATGCCCTCCCCAGAGGGGAACATCTGGCTGCTGCTCAACTAGAGGCTGAAGCCAATCAGACAGAACTTTCCCCTGCATTAAGTGAGAAGCACACAGACAGCACCTGCTTCATGCCAGGCTCCAGGCAGAGTCAGCATCCAGCGATGACAGTTGTTCTGTGCAGTGCCCTGATCCCTGCCTGCAGGGCTTCTCTGCTAAAGGGTAGATACTTTTGAGCACACTCCATCTTGCAGCATAGAGACTTCAGGGAGCAAGCCAGCCCCAGGAGCATCTTTGTATAGCCTCTCCCCTCCTCGGCATCCTGGGAAGTGTGGTAAGGTCCCTTCTACAGGGCTCTACAGAGAGGCCAGAGCCCCAGCCGTGGTTCTCATTGATGCAGCCCTGGTTGGCTTCTCTATTGCTTTCTCTGGTTCTCTGTGTCCCTTCTAAGCATCATTTCTTCCAGATAAATTTCCTGCACATCATGCTTTGCCTCACTCTGCTTTTCCGGAACCCAAGGTGGGGCTCCTCCAGCCCCCCACCCCCATTAACAATTGCTCGATGTTTGCAGCAGTTATGATGGCAGGTGCTGAAAAAAAAAATGTGTTCCTGTACCCTTAGCCTCTAGGGAGAATGCAAATCAAAACTGCTTTGACATTCCTTCTCACCCCAGTCAGGAATCAAAGGACCGCATACATTGTCAAGGATGCAGGAAAGGGAGCCCTTTTTCCTGGTGGGATGTGAAGTGATAGCCACTATGGACATCAGTGTGGGGATTCAAAAAAAAAAAAAAAAAAAAGACACAGAACAGCAGAAGGACCCAACTATGTCACTCCTGGACCCATGCCCAAACATCTAAAACAGCATACAGCAGACATTGGCACAGCCACGGTGACTACAGCACTATTCACAATAGCCAAGTCATGGACACCGGGCACCAGTTAAACAGAAAGGAAGTACAGTGCATGTGCACAGTGGTGTATTCATCCAGGAAAATGAGTGGAGCTAAAGAGCATCCTGTTGAGTGCAATAAGCCAGACTCAGTAAGACAGCATCACATCTTCTCTCATGCGTAGAATCTAGATTTAAAGGAAAAACATAAAAACAGAAGGGAGGTGTTAAGGGAGAGAAGGGAATCAACGGGGAAGGGGAATACCTACAACCCAAATATATGCATGTATTAAGATACATAATAGGGGCTGGAGAAGTGGCTTGGTGGTTAAGAGCACTGGCTGCTCTTCCAGAGAACCCAGGTTCAATTCCCAGCACCCACATGGATACTCACAACTGTCTAATTCCAAATCCAGGGGATCTGACACCCTGGCACAGACATGCATGTAGGCTCTAAACAATGCAGTAAACAAACAAACGAATGAACAAATGATACATAGTGAGGCCCATCATTTCAGACAATTAATATGCACTGATAAGTTATTTTAAAGACAGCATGTGCTTCTGTTTACTGGTTTGTATATCAGGGCAAGCAGAAATGACAAGCAAGATGGGCCAGCCTCATTTTAGGGAAGAAGTCAGTCCCACAGATCACACGGCAAGGGGCAGGATTGCCAAGAGGCCACAGCAGAGAAGGAAGCTGTAGGCTGGAGACCATGCCATATGTACTCTTCTTGAAATGGGGGTGGGTATGGTTTGGTACAACCAGGTACCGCCCAGGGGTCCCAGTGTATTGGACAGAAATGAAGTTAAACCCACTCCAGCCTGTGGAGGAAACCCTGTTATTATTGACTTAGGATTCTAGGAAGAAGTGGGTTGGCATCACAGGAAAAAGGGATGGGAAGCAGAATTTAACTCAAGAGCTGTAAATAATTCATCTGCTTCTGATTCTGCTCCTCGTATGTGGACACCAGGGAGGACTGGTGTCCCCAAGCTGGGGACTCCGTTCCTAAGCCAGCAGAACTGAGCTCTTGGCTGTATTTTTTTTTTTTAAAGGCTTTCTCTATTGGGAAAAGATGAATCTCTAGTGAGTTACTAATTAAGGCAATGAGGGGCTGGGAAGAGAAACAGTGTGCTTAGCTGCACTCGGCAGCAGCAACAGGAAGCAAGCAGGACCCCAGCTGTTGCCACTGGACCACAGGAAGAACATTCTCACCTAGGTGGGTTGGTACCAACGATCCTGGCTGTGTCTACACTAAGCACAGTGATTGGCTGGCTTTTTAGGCTGGGACACAGCCCAGAGTGCTTGCCGAGGCGTGAACAAAGCAAGCCCTGGGTTCAATCCCCAGCATAGAAACCCAATATCGTGACAGATGTCTTAGGCAATAAAAAGCAACTCTGCTGAAGTTTCCCTCTAGGACAGAGGTTCTCAACCTATGGGTTACAGCCATCAAAAACACATATTTCTGATGGTCTTAGGAACCCCCAACCATACATTTATTTCCATTGCTACTTTATGACTATAATTTTGCTACTGAGCGGTGTCTCAGTTCCTAAGACCATCAGAAATATGTATTCTCTGATGGTCACAAACCACAGGTTGAGAACTACTGCTCTAGGAATTGATCCTAAGAAAGGAGTCAGATTGGTCTCACTCCTATTAGGAGAAATGAAAGCCAATTTCAACGCCCAGCCACTGAGACAATGACAGCCTTCCATGCAGTGGGAACCCTCACAGCCGCTACAAAAACCCAGAGGATGAGAGAGACTGAAAGAACAAAGTCGCCTCCATGCTTTTCAGCATGATGATGCCCATCAATCCTCATGAAGAAGTGGAGTCCACAACCCACTCCCTTGTCATGTGGTGCACCTCAGCCAATATATCACAGAGTTGGTGACCCCATGTCTATTCCGAGTCCAAGCTTCACAGGGCCTTGAACCTGCCTACTTGTCCCCTCTTTCCTCTTTTCTACTAATGTGCCCTAGAATCCTGACAGTGCACAGCCAAGCCTGTCTGAAGAATGTCTGCACAGAAGGGATAGCTCCAAGAAGCTGTCCTGGATTCACACTCCCAACTGACACTGTGTTTAGCAGGGTCACCACCCACCACTGCTGATCGCTAATCACAGACAAGGCTCCAGACCCAGGAAGGACCTGGAGAGCCCCTAGCTGGCCTGAGGACTTTTCCAACACTGGTGGTTCTTTCTTCAAGCTACCATTCTCCCTCTGGGCTTCCTGTAGGTCCCTAAGATTCTGCTAAAGGTTCTGAAGCAGGCAAGCACAGCAAATACCTGTGCACACACCCCTCTTTCAGTAATGTACTTGGCAGTCTCAGACCCACACCTGCATGGATTATACACATATAATCTGACGGTATACTCTGTTAGCAGCCTAGGACCCCACCTGCAATTGAGCTGCATGCACACCTCTCTCTGGGCAACTGAATAAGTTGCTCCTCACCTTAAGGACCATCAGACTCAATTATTTTCAGTTACACTGCAGTTAAGTCCAGTCTAGAAGGCAGAAGGCTGATCCAGCCTCAACTAGTTTCGAGTGATGTCCAATAAGACAAACTGCATTCACAGCGTGTATATTTAGAGACAGACCCCTATTTATCATCTTATGCATAAGCATAATTAGGCCTGCTTATGATTAAAAGCAGATGCACTATGGGAAGGGACATGCATAGTAGAAAATGTTTATATAATCTAATCTCTTAATCAAAGAACCACTCCTTAGCAATCAAACTCCTCCTTGAAAGCCCCCCAAAGTAAGTGGGGTCTTGAGTCCCTCCATTCTTGTAGCCTGCTGTCAATTTTGACAGTGTATCAAACTTGTTCTATCATTTTTTAAGTAAAATTTCCTTGCTGCTTTGCAATTTGTGTGAACTTCTATTTCATTTTTGAATAAGAGGTCAAAACTTTGAAACAGATACAGACCTGACCCCCCCAGTAACGTGTCTAGAGCCTCAGAACTGCTAAAATACCATGTGCCTTGTTATTTCTCATTCTATCACAAATAGAAAATGCATGATGTATGACATGTCACCATGTCGAAAGCTATTGGAAAAGTCCACTTGGTTACCTGCCTCGACATTTTTGCCTAGCAAATTTTGTGGAAAGAACTGGAATGTGTAGACCAAACATCCTAGAAGACCCTAAGCCTGGCAGCATGCACTAGTAACCCAGACCTTGGGAGGCTGAGGCAGGAGGATGGCAGTGTGGCTATAGTGAGTGAACATGCACAAGAGTCTTAAGATTCAAACATTGTGTTTATGAAATAGTAATTAATTATACGCCAGCTACTTCTCATTAGGTTGTCAGTCCCCATGACTGACGTGGGAATGGATGGTTCTAAAATGTGCTTTAAAACAGTTTAACACTTACACTTTTATTTAAAGATTTTTATATAAATATATCACCAAAATATTAATAGTGACCATCTGTAGGTGATGAGTTACAGTTAAATTTATGGGTAAATTTTTCCCAGTTTTTTTAAAGACTTATTTGCATGTGTGTGTGTGTCTGTGTGTCTCTGTATGTATGTGTGTCTGTGTTTGTGTATGTCTGTGTGTCTATATGTGTGAGTATATGTCTATCTGTGTGTTTGTGTGTCTATGTCTGTGTGTTCGTGTTTACATCTATCTGTGTGTATATGTCTGTATGTATGTGTGTATGTATGTATGTATGTATGTATGTATGTATGTATGCGTGTATATGTGTATGTGTACATACGAGTGCAGGAGTCTGTGAGGCCAAAATAGGGTGTCAACATTCCTGGAGCTGGCAGTATGGGTAGTTGTGAGTCTTCCCAACATGGGTGCTGGGAACTGAACTCCAGTCCTTCAGAAGAGCAGCCAGAGTGCTTACCCTCGAAGCCTCCAGCTTCCTTCTCCCAGGTATTGAAGTAATTTCCCACTCTTTATGATTCTTGTCTTAGTCAGGGTTTCTATTCCTGCACAAACATCATGACCAAGAAGCAAGTTGGGGAGGAAAGGGTTTATTCAGCTTACTTCCACATGGCTGTTGATCACCAGAGGAAGTCAGGACTGGAACTCAAGCAGGTCAGGAAGCAGGAGCTGATGCAGCGGCCATGGCGAGATGTTCCTTACTGGCTTGCTTCCCCTGGCTTGCTCAGCCTGCTCTCTTATAGAACCCAAGACTTCCAGCCCAGGGATGGCACCACCCACAAGGGGCTCTACCCCCTTGATCACTAATTGAGAAAATGCCCCACAGCTGGGTCTCTTGGAGGCACTTCCCCAACTGAAGCTCCCTTCTCTGTGATAACTCCAGCCTGTGTCAAGCTGACACACAAAACCAGCCAGTACAATTCTTGTACAAAATGTCTTTCATAGATAATGAGAAAAATAGCTTCAAAATAAAGGCATTCAGAGCTGTCTGTGCCATTTTGGGAGGAAAGAGGAAGTGCACTGTTGTGAGCAGGTCTTGGCAGAAAGGTACCAAGAATGGAAGCTTGGTTCTCTGAAGCCTTTCTCATCACCATCTACAAAAAAAAAAAAAAATGGACCAGGGGACCCTAACTCCACACCCCTCTGCTGCTGCATGGCAGGCTTGCTCCCATGGTCTTCTTTCCAAATGAGGGAACAATCAAGGATGGGAAGATGGCCTAGCTGAGCAGGCCCTTACCCTGCAAGCGTGATGACCCGTGTACTGGATGGGTTTTTGTCAACTTGACACAAGCTAAAATATCTGAGAGGCGGGAACCTCAGTCGTGAAAATGCCTCCATAAGACTGGGCTGTAGACGAGCCTGTTCTCAACCTTCCTAGTGCTGCAACCCTTTAATACAGCTCTGCATGTTGTGGCAATCCCTAACCATAAAATCATTTTCATTGCTACCTGTATCTGTAATTTTGCTGCTACTATGAATCATAATGTAAATATATGTTTTTCAATGGCCTTAGGCAACCCCTGTTGTTCAACTCCCAAAGAAGTCGTGACCCACAGGTTGAGAAACGTTGCTGTAGAACATTCCTTAATGATCTGTTGATGGGAGATGACCCAGCCCATTGTGAATGGGGCTGTCCTTGGGCTGGTGGTTCTGGATTCTATAAGAAAGCAGTCTGAGCAAGCCAGGGGAAGCAATCCAGTCAGCGGAGGCCCCTCCATGGCCTCTGCATCAGCTCCTGCCTCCAAATTCCTGCCCTTCTTGAGTTCCTGCCCTGACTGCCTTCAGTGACAGACTATGATATGGACGACGTTGTAAGTCAAATAAACCCTTTCCTCCCCAGCTTGCTTTTTGGTCATGGTGTTCTATTATAGCAATAGTAACCCTAACTAAGACAGCCTCATTTTGGATCCCTAGCACCCATAGCTTTAAAAGAAGGTGTGGGAAGCTGGAGAAATGGCTTAGCATCTCTTGTAGAGGACTGAGGTGCCCAGGCATGCACATACATATATGCTGGCAAAACACTGGTACATAGAAAATAAAAAAATAAACCACACACATACACACAAAGCGTAGCATCATGTGTCTATCATGCCAGCACTGGGACCAGCAAAGACAACATACTCCCTGGACCTCCCTAAGCAGCCAGCCCACCAAGTAGTGAGCTCCAGGAAAGGCCTATCTCCAAAGCAAGGTAGAGCGAGACTCTTCCTTGAAGACCCCCAAACCCACACTTGGGGATGTCTTACTTTCACAACTTCCCTGCAAAGCCCACATCCACATCTCTGGTTTCCCTTTATTATCATAGTCTATTGCCTATTGTATGTATGCATATTTTATAGAGGGTTGTGCACACATACACATGTGTGGGCATTCGTATGCCACAGTGCTCTTGTGGAGGTCAGAAGACAACTTGTAAGATGGGTGTACTCTCCTAGTATCACGTGGACCCCAGGATCAAACTCAGATCTTCAGGCTTAGCACATACCTTTACACTCCAAGCCGTCTTGCTAGCCCTTGGGTCTGGCTTATGTTATTCTGAGCACCTCTCTCTTAACTCCCATGCTTAAGTGTAAATAACAATAGACTCATGAAACCCCACCTCTACTCTGCATGCAAATAGGAGAACTCTCAGTCCCTACACGGGGACCCTATTGGGAGAACCCCCTAACAAGAGAGCAAAAGCCACTTTCTGCTCCTGCTGGGCAGACAGATCCCTCTAGAAGTTGACTACTCTCAGGCAGCAGTTGCCTAGGAAACACCAGTGACATCAAGGAGCCTCAAGGACACACTAAATAACTTCAGCAACCGTTTGTATGTGGCAGATGTCGCCAGGGGCAAAAACCCTGTCTGGCTCGCTGTGGAAAAGCCATGGGGACTCCCAGAAGGAGCCAGAAACACCTGGAGGAGTAATAGGAAAGTCAAGTCCTTTAGTCCCTTGATTGTCACACTCCTAAGACAGACAGGGATCAATAAGGATGGATCCCAGAAGAGGTTGCCCAAGGGCTTTGTGAAACCCAAAGAATGGGTAGTCTTTGCCTAAATCTGGCTCTTCCCATACCCTGTAGTATTACCTTGCTCCAGACACGGGGTGTCTGGCTTCTGCTGAAGGAAGGTGGAAGTCAGTGACAGGGCGCGCTGTGAGGCCTCAGGCCTTAGCCAAGGCAGTTAATTAGGATCCTTTACCTGCCAGGTAAAAAGCGAGTGGCAAGGAGGATCAGACTCTGTCACCTACTCCAGCTCTAGTCTGCCGCTCATTAGAGCCATGCCACTCCCACAGAGTCTCAGAGGCCAGAAGGCAAATGAGTCAGACATGCCTACAGCCTGTGATGGGACACTAAGAGCCCATCTTACCTGCTCTCGCCAAGGAACAGGGACAAGGGTCCAAAACAGACACCCGCCTGCCTTTCCTCACCACCGGCTACCTGATCCTTCTGATGAGATTCGATCCTATCAGAAGTGACTGGTTTCTTTAGTGGCCTGGTCCAGTTTGACCACATCTGTAGGCCGGGCTGAAAGGAAGTCAAAATAAACAAAAACAAGCCATGCCTAGCAGTGGAGAAACCAAAGAGCTGACAGCCAGCCTCTGGCTTGCAGGACAGGGCTGCCTAGGCAAACCTCCTGGCTGCTCTAAGCATTGGGTGAGGCTTTAAACCACAGGCCACAGCAGTGGAAAGTACCACGTGAGCCTGCAGGGTCACAAGAGAGGAAGAGAGAGCTCCCAGGCGAGCAAAGCATTGAGGAGACAAGGGGCCGCCTCCATCTCTCTTCCAAAGAGTTCCCCAGCCAGGGATGGTGATGTAGTCCCAGTTGTCAAGGCAATAAGGCGGGAGGAGTGAATAACAGTTCAGGGCCAGCCTGAGCTACATAATGAGAGTCTGCCTCAAACAAACATTAGCAGCAGCAACAAAATGGTTTCTGCCTACCTCCGATCCTATCATACCACACAGAACACTTTGTTACATTTATTTATCTAGTGTGTACATATATGTGCAGGGCACATGCACCTCACTGTAGGAGTCAGAGAATTTTGAAAACCAGTTCCTTCTCAGGAATTGAGCTCAGTTTGCTAGTCCTGGCTGCCAGTGCCTTTACCTACTGAGTCATTTCAATGGCCTCATTTTTTTTTTTTTTTTAAATAGGACTATCTGAGTTGGCAGAAACAGGAAAGAAATTAGTGCTAGAATTGCAATCAGTGTGAGCTCAAAGATGGTTCATGTGTGTCTGTGAGTGAGATGCAGGTGCCACGGTGTAGGATGTCCGGGTTCTCAGCTCTTTGCACTGAAACAGCTCTCATCAATGCTGCTATGGCAGCTGAGAAGCCAGTTGCCCAGAGCCCCCAAATCTCTGCTGGCACCAGTTCCTGCTCCCATGCCACCCAAGGAACAAAAGACATGCTTCCTGTGTCACAGGCAAGATTGGCTGGGATCCCCCTGAAATGTTAACTTTTAGAGACTGCTCCCCTGCAGATATCATCGACATAAAAAGAATATGTATGCCATTGTGACCCAGAGTGAGGTTAGCAGGAATTACACAATACCCCAAACTCCTTCCTTCTGGCTGTTTATGCCCCAGGGACATCTGTGCACCATGCAAGACTCCACCCAAAGAGTGGGAGTCCCAGAAAATGGACCACCATTTGAGCTATCAAATCCATTAGTCCTGACAATACTTGGGTGGGTGAGGCCAAATCAGGAGATCTCCAAGGCAGACACGGACAACCAAACAAAAGATTTTCTTCTAAGTCTTTTTGCCTGATCACTAGAACGCTGCTGCCTGCCCTGCCAAGACACCATTACTGGGACCTAGAGAATGGCTGGGTTGTGTAGGCAAATGTATTATCAACGTGTGCCTCTGGGTAGTGGGGAATCAGAGTAATCTTGAATAATTTTGAAGGTGTTATTTGATGGAAGAGCAGTGTGTTCGCTCCCTGTACCACAAGTCTCTCTGCTGTGTGGTTACGTGGCTTCTCCCTTCGAGATGTTCGGTGTTTCCGGGCTGGGGAGATGGCTCAGTTAATGAAACACTTGCCACACAAGTATGGGAATATGAGTTTAATGCCTGTGTGTGCGTGTGTGAGATGTGTGCACTTGTAATTCCAGCACTGAGGAGGCTGAGATAGGCAGATCCCTGGAACTCACTGGCCAGCCTGGCCTCCTTGGCCAGTTCCAAATGAATGGCCAAGTATGTCTTCCCGAGTGGGATTAAAGTTGAAATAGAAGGCCAAGGATTTACACAGCTATGCAGTCCCAACAAGGTGTGATCCCACCCACCGTTGATCTATCAATCATTGTCTGGGCTTCAGCCTCATCTTGTAAGGTGGTCTGACAAGCTGTTAGAACTGTGTGAAATCTCTTTCTGGGTGACAAGTTCCTCCTTTGGCTGCACCTTTTCCTCCCCCCACCCCCCCGAATAATATTTCTAGGAAATTCCCATTTCCTTAGAGTCATCTTTAGTATATTTTCATTTGCTCTATGCCTGCTACCTAAGCTGGGCTCGCCTAGGCTCTCCAGCCCCGGGGGCTCTCCTGGCAGCTGACAGAAGGGGCAAGAGGAAGCCCAGTCTAGACTGAAGAACTGCCAGTAAAACCCATCACTAATTACTTTTTTCAGAACTGAATGAATCTTTATTCACCAAGTTCTGGGGTTCCTCTCCAGCAGGACAAGCCGATATCTGGTGTCTTAATCAGGGTTTCTATTCCTGCACAAACATCATGACCAAGAAGCAAGTTGAGGAGGAAAGGGTTTATTTAGCTTACTTCCACATTGCTGTTCATCACCAAAGGAAGTCAGGACTGGAACTCAAACAGGTCAGGAAGCAGGAGCTGACGCAGAGGCCATGGAGGGATGTTCCTTACTGGCTTGCTTCCCCTGGCTTGCTCAGCCTGCTCTCTTATAGAACCCAGGACTACCAGCCCAGGGATGGTACCACCACAAGGGGCCCTCCCACCCTTGATCACTAATTGAGAAAATGCCTTACAGCTGGATCTCATGGAGGCATTTCCTCACCTGAAGCTCCCTTCTCTGTGATAACTCCAGCTTGTGTCAAGTTGACACACAAAACCAGCCAGTACACCTAGGTACACATGATAAGTAAAGAGCATAGCAGTTATCCAAAGTGGGAGTCAGAAAACATGGACACAACTGAGGTATTTCATTCAACCCAGCACAGGCAGTAACGACAGATTCAGAACATAAACCACCACGGCTGCTGGGCATTTCCTCATCAGCACTTCTCCCGGAATGGCAAGAAGTTGGGGGAACTTCTAGAAAGTCCCCGAGATAGCTCTGGCTGAGCCTTTGTTCTCTGTCCAGTTGCATCTTCTGTCCCCAGTGTGGACAGCAAGGCCAAGACTTCAGTCAGTCCCAAACAATCAGGTTCTTCCTATCTGCAGGGCTCTGTGCTTCAGGGAGTCCACATCCCTCCCTTCTGCCACAGACAATACAGGCTCCATACCATGAAAATACTTCTTTTCAACTCTGCTGAAAGAGATCAGCGGGCAGCCCAGTCCTCTTGTAGGCCTCAATGGAGATGAAAGAAAGCACGCAAGAGAGGGAACCAACCCAAAGAGAAGAAGGAGGCCGAGGCCCCTGGACGTGCTCTAAACCCAGTGGGAAAACTGGACTGAAGCCCTCCCTCCCAGTCCAGAGGAGAAAAGATAAGAAGGAAGTAGGAAGTGGCGTGGGGTAGGGTGGAATGGGATGAGGAAGCAAAGGAAGTGGGTGAGTAAGTAGCTTGCCTCTCCCAGGGACCTTTGCTTACTCCCCCTGGGATCACTGGGGAAACTGAGGTGGTCAGCAGGCCCGAGAGTGGCAGTTGTATCCACACTGCCGACATCCTGGCTCCACACACAGATTCCTGCTGCCAGTTGGCCAGAAGTCAGGTCCTCTGCCGTGGCTGCGGAAGGGAGAAGGCGGCTGCCTTTTGCTGTTCTCTCCAGTTGGCAAAAACAGCATAGCCCGTGAGCCTTGGCCAGGCACCATTTCCTCCCAAAAGGCAAATGATTCCCTGGGCTTGGGAAATACACCTGGCCAGAACTCCCATAGAGGGGGCAGGGAGCACAGCTTTGCTGGTCCCAGGGGAAATAAGCAGCTTTGGCTACTACAAAATGCTTTGATGTCAGAACGTATTGGAGGAAGACAAATTGCCAGACCCCCGAATGGCTGCTGACTTGGTGAGACTGGAGCAGATCCAGAGGTGGTGACGGACACACTGAACTCATGAGGGCCACTGTTTCATGAGCACTCACAAGGTGTTCCTTCCAGGACATCTTTTAGTCCCGCAGCTGGGACAATGACAGTGCCCTTTATGTGCACTGGCCAAATGTCACCCGCTCTTAGCTACCTCCTCACTTGAGCCGGCTCCCCTATCACCTAGCAGTGCTGGAGGGCCAGGGAGTAGCAGTGGGCCCCTAAAGAGCCCTCAGGCACTGACAGAGGGAAACTGGTGGGTCAAGAGGCAGCTCTACTGCACTGTGTGTGGCCTCCTGGGTTTCTGGTGGCCCTGACAGAATGAAGCTCCAATGGCCTGGCCTGCCTGGGTAATTTACTTAATAATGTACCAACACTGCATGGCTTCCCATTCCTGTCTGATTCCTCCAGGCTCTGCTTTCCCAATAAAACTCCCTGCCCCAGAGTCCTTGACCCAGGGTCAGCTTTAGGAAAATACAGCTGCTATGGTTCAAATGTGACACCTCTCGTGGGCTCACGAGTTTGAATGCTTTGTGCCCAGCTAGCAGAACTGTGTTGGAAGGGTGTGAACTTTTCAGGAGACTAAAGTTCACTTGAGGAAGAGGGTCTGGGTTGGTTAAGGCCTTGAGGTTGCAGAGCCCAGCCACACCCCTCGTCCGCTCTCTGCTTCTTGACTTATCAGATTCAGTGCGATCAGCCACTCACATTCCCCACACCAATACCATCCATGCCTTCCCCACCATGATTGACAGTGCCCTTTTTATACTGTAAGCCCAAATGGACCCTTCCTCCTTGAAACTACTACTTCTTGTCAGATGAGAGTAACATGGAATGTAAGTAACATGAAAGAAAGTGCTGTCAACCCACCGCACAAAGGAAAAGACAAGGCTTGGTGACTGAACGGCCTGTGGCCTAGAGGAACCTCCCTCCTGATGTCATTATGAATTCAGCTGAATTTTGAGATGCAAAACAACCTTGGGTTCCATCAACACAAAGCCCAGAAGCTTCTCCCCTACAGACAGCAGCTTTTGCCATCCCCATTCAAGGACTTCCAAGAAGATCGGTCCTAGACACATGGGTTAAAAAGACAAGGGGCAAACTGGAGGTCAGTGGATTTCAGTGAGTCTCTGGCTTCTGTGTGCCTGAGCTGCTTCCTCAGAAAGGCAAGAAGGCAATGATAGCCTGGAGAGGTGAAAGGTCAAAGCCGTGAATCCCTGTGACTGACGTGACTTTCAGAGTCAATGTGACCGTGGCGAGAAGCACATGGAGAAAGCTGGCCTGGGGACACATGTGGGGATCTTACCAGAAAAGAGTGGTGTGTTTGGGAGCTGATGGGCTAAATGGGAAAGAGCCAACCACCCACAGGGGAGGACGCTACCCAGTCAGGGCCAAGAGGGACCGGAAGCATGTGTCTCTATCCATCTCCCGGAGTGAAGACCGTCTTCCTTACCCTTGGACATGAGGAACCCAAGCTCTTCTGACTTGGAACTCCAAAGCATATGAGCAACTGCCTGCATCTCAGAGCTATATCCTTGGCACTGGGGTCTGCAGACTTGGGCTGAGCTCCACCAGCAGCCACCCTTCCCCCAATTGCAGGACCTCTGCTATAGGCCTGAGATGACTCAGCCTGTACTTAAATAAGCTAAATCTCCCTGGCAGACCTCTCCTTATAGCTCCCCATCTATCCTGCTGAGTCTGTCTCTCTGTGAGCTCTGGCTGACAGATACAGTGCCCAGTAACATGGACTCCTCTGAGAAGAAAGCACTGAAGGGACAGGGAGATACTCTTGGAGCCCAGCTTCAGCCTCTCACTCTCCCACTCTTTGAGTTTTGGGAAGCCCACTATCTCTTAGAAGTCTCTTTTCCCATCTGGGTGGGTAGTAAGAGTGCTGGGAAGAGATGAGGGGAGGGGCAGGTATTGGATGAACTGACCAAAACCAAGATGGTAAAAGTGAGACTCTAGGCAGGTGTCAAGAGTTGACCATCTGCCCTGGCTCCGGGCTGCTGTGAGTTTGTATATAATTGGGTTGATCTAAGCCCCAGGGATATTTAAATAGACTCAGGGTTTCAACACTCAGTCTGATTCCAGATGACTCTACACAGCTGTACGGTGCCCAATTAACCTTCTGATTCTGGGCTAGGGAGTCAGACCATAGGGCTCCAGCACCTGCAAAGGGCCTCTGAGCCTTGAGGCCAGGCAGAGCTGGAGGCACAGCCATGAGCCACCGGCTGGAAGCCCGGCAGCCACTCCTTGGCAAGAAAAAGACAGAACTAAAAATGTTCCAAGTGGAAAGGGGAACTTGAATCCTGGGATATTCTCAGTGGGTGGAGCCCAAGCCCCTGGAAAGAAAACCTCAGACTCTTTGTGGGCAGGGGATCTAGGCAGAGATTCCCATCTGCCTTGGGAGTACCACCATCCCTTTCATCTACAGAATACAAGGAGGTACCTTCCACACTAGGCGTCTGCAGGCTCCTTCACTTCTTCCCATTGGCAGATTGGTGGTGACCGGAGGAGGAAACCAATGACATGACATTTCATCAAGTCTCTGTGGGTCTACAGAGACTACTCTTGCCACGCATCTACCTTCCCTCCCCTACCTTCTGTGGGTTCCGATAGACCACCCTACATCCATCGGAACCTCCAGCCGGCGGAACTGAGCAAATGCTCAGTTCCCCTAACCCCTCCCTGTGAACCAATAACAGAGAGCACCCTCCAGGAGGAGGGGTGAATCTCACTCATGGTTTCAGGGATTCTACTCATGATGGCAGGAAAGGGGCGGCAGAGCAGAGCTGTGCTAAATCGCAGAGGCCAAGAAGCAGAAGGGAACAGCACTCACAAGGGGCCACGGCTGGGTACAGTCCCCAGGGGCACGCCACACAAAGACCGGAATCTCCCAGGTGCTTCTCAGGTCCAATCAAGTTACAATCAAGATCAACCCATCACACTCTCAGAGTTTGTAAATAGTCCCTCAAGAGTTTGTAAATAGTGGCCTCAATTAACTGCTTGCAGTTCCCCTCCGAGATCCAGATCCAGGCACCAAACCTGAGCATGCAAAATATAAAAAATATATTACATGTCATATATAAGTATATTATATATTATATATGTATATAACACACACATATATATGTATATATACATATACATGTATACACACACACACACACACACACACACACACATATATATATATATATATATATATATATATATATATAAAAT
>JADRCD010168754.1:39437-45727 GCA_019843815.1 Montemys delectorum | reverse complement strand
AAAAAAAAAACCCTTTATGTTATAATGCAAGCTAAAGAAATTTATGACTACCAAGCCAGCCCTGTAGAAGAAAGACACCGACAGGAATATTTTTGACTTAAGAAAAAGCTTATTGAACCCAAGAAGTTATAGGAGAAAAAAAAAAGATGCTAAGGCACTTGTTATACAAAAGAGGACTTAGGAACCACCGAACACTATAAACTCAACAAAGTGACAGGGACATACACCTTTCAAGACAAGAATGTCTACTCTTGCCTCCTCTTCTTAATATAAAGCTGAAGCTTTACTGGAACAATAAGTCAAGAGATGGAAATAAAAATAACACAAATAAGAATTCAAAGCATCCTTATTTGCAGATGGTAACATTGATCCCAAAGAACTCCACTGGGAAACTTCTAGAGCTGATGAACACTTTCAGCAATGTGAAAGTTTACAAAATTAACATAGTCAGATCAATAGCCTTCTTATATACTAATGACAAACATATTGAGAAAGGCATAAAAGAAGCAATACCATTCAGAATAGCCTCAAAACTACCTTGGAATAAACTGTGGAAATAAAAGACCTATACAAAAAAAAAAACTTAAAATGCTGGAAAAAAGGAATTAAGACAGCAGAAAATGGAAAATTCTCCCACGTTCATGGATTGATAGGTAAGATTAATAATGTACAAATGACCATCTTATCAAAAGAAACCTACAGATTCAATACTATTCCCATAAGAAAATACAGTGCAATTTTTTAACAGAATTGTAAAACCAATATTAAAATTTGTATGGAAACACAAAAGACCCAACATAGCCAAAACAATCTTGAACATCAAAATATTTCTAGGTGCATCACTACACCTTATTTCAAGTTATAGTACAGTGCCTATAGTAATAAAAAACCATCATGGTATGGCCACAAAAAGAGATACACAGACCAGTGAAATTGAATAGTGAACTCAGATTCAAGTCTATGTACCTACAACTACTTGATTTTTGACAAAGATGCCAAATATACGTATCAGAAAGAGAGACAGTATCTTTAACAAATCATTCTGGGAAAGTTGCCTATAGGAGAATAAAACTTCTTCCTTTTCTTACCCTGTTCTCCCTCATATACTCTAAGTATATCAAAAAAAATAATTTTAGATGAAACTATAGAACTTCTAGAGGAACAAATAGGAAGTATACTTCACGAAATAGGCTCAGATGTGGATTTTCTGAATAGGATCCCCATCACACAAGAAACAAGTGTGACCTCATTTAAAAAAAAAAAAGAAAAAAAAAACTGTTGTACTGTAAATGAAACTGTCCCCTGACGTAAGAGGGGAGAAAAATCTTTACAAGCTATATATCTTACAGAGAATTAAATGTCTAGAATATATGAAGAATTAAAAAGAATAAACAACTGAATTAAAAAATGGGCTATGGAACTGAATATAATATATAGTTCTTAGGTAAAGAAATAAAAATGGCTAAGAATATTTTAAGAAGTGTTCATCATTCTTAGCCAGAAGGGAAATGCAAATTAGAATGACCCTGAGATTTCATCTTACTCTAGTTATAATGGTTAAACTCTACAGCTGCTACCAAATGCTAGGTTGGAGCGGAAGCACTTTTCACTTTGGTGAGAAGGCAAACTTATGCAGTCATAATGAAAATCAATGTGAAGTCTACTAAAACTAAAAATATATCTACCATATACTACTTATACTACTGGTATATGCCTAGAAGTCTCTCTATCCTACTCCAGAGATTATGTACAAATAGCTTGTCTACATTTATTGTTGAGCCATTCAGAATAAGAAATGGAATCAACCTAATAACTATCATCTGATTAATAGACAATGGAAAGGTGGCACATGATGCACAATGGAGTTTCATTCAGCTGTAAAGAAAAATGAAATTATGAAAATTTGAAGTAAATGGATGGAACTGGAAAAAAATACCAAATGAGGTTACTCAGATCTAGATATAAAAATGTTTGCTCTTTCTCATATATGAATCCTAACTACGGATCTTTAGATTTATGGATTTGGCTTAGAGTATCTGTAAAAGTCAGGGGCCTGAAGGGGTAAGGTCTGAGAAAAATATTGTGAGAGGATGGATAATGGTAGGATCCAAATGCCATGGAGGCAGAAAGAGGATTAATGGAGTGAGGAGGTGTATGGGAGTGTGGGGTTGGGAAAGTGCAGAGGAGGTGTTGGGGGCGGGCACTAACACTAAGGAAGTTTGAATAGCCATATGTAAGCATATAACTACTATCGTTCATAAACTAGCATTCATTTCTTAAACTAAAGTTTAAAAGTGTTTAGTGTAGGTTCCATGTTCCAGAGAGTCCCCTCACACATAAACAATACAGGATATTGATAGTGCTCTTACTTACCCACCATAACTTAGTATATGATCCCATTGCAGAAGACATCACACACTTAGGTCACAAGATATAGAAAAATAGAGCAAGAACTGATTTAAAAGGTGCTTCTCAAATGGCTAATTTTCATAGTCCTGGAAGCAATCTTACCCAGCTATCTACATTATGAACTACAGTAATAACAGGCATATGTCTATTGATGCAATATTGGCATGGATGTTATCGAAACAGTCAACCACTTTTCAAAATTGAATTTAAAGCCCATTCCTCATGAAGGAATAAATGTATGATATTGTAAACCTGGCCAAGAACCGGTAGCCAGAGAGGTCATAGCCCTACTACTGTTGCTTTGATAAATGAACATCAAAATACACTTTAAACACTTAGCTTTATACTTAGAGATAAATGTAGATACCAGTCTCCACAGAGAATCTTATTTTTATAGTGGACAGTGGTTAGCACAGAGGCTCACAAAGTGTAGAGATTAAGTGAGTATGGGATACTCAGCCTTAAATGGGATATTTGTATCACACACCTTCCCAAGATTCAGGGGAAATCATAGATGAAAGGGAAGAAAGACTGTAAGACCCAGGAGTTGGGGAGTACTTTTATGAACTCATAGACTCACAGCAGCTATGATAACCTATGTAAGACCTTAAAAAGAATGTGCCTGCCAACACATTAGGCCTAATGAGGACCACACCCCCTAAGGGACTGTAAACAGTCAGTGGTGGCTCAGAAAGGGGTGTTACTTTCTTCAATGACAGATCAGTTAGTTGTCCATACTCCAGTAGATAACCTCCCATCTTGCTTATGCAGAAAATCTTGTTTATACTCTATTGGTTACATAAACAAAGGGGTAGTAAAAAAAATGTTTCCTTGGGAGAAAGGAGATGAGACAGGATACTAGGGAGGGAAAAAAAAGCAGTAAAATTCATTATATATATGTATAAAATTTTCAAATAATTTAAAATTAAATAATATTTAAGAAAAAAAAAGGAAAGTGGAGCAAGCAATTCTAGGAAGACAGGTCTCTAATCCTGAGCTTATGGCTGACTCCCAACTCACCTCTCCAGAAATGTTGTTGTTGTTAGAATTTCCAGGCAAGTTTCTGTGTGTCTTTGAGAGTGCCTTCACCATGGCTTATGAAGGATGCTTGAGATAGAAGGCTCCTGTGGTTTTCATTTGGTACTTGACTTAATTAAAAGTAATCATGTTAACAAAAGAGTGGGGTAGGGAGTCTGCTTCTCCCAATTTTTCTATTGTCTTACCAATTTCATGTCAGATTTCTCAAAGTCTTATATTTTTTAAAATATAAGACTGCGGAAAAGCCATTTAATATAGCAGCAGCAGCACAGACCAAGCCTAAGTAGGCATGAAGCATGAAGAGGTAAGGTTGCAAGGTTTGTTTTCTTTTAGCTTTAGACACAATAGCCCAGTGGTATGGACTTAGCCACTCCATGCATGAGCATAATTGCTAAGAAAAGACTTTCATGAGACACACAACAGAGAGTGGAGAGCAGCTTTCATTCTTCAGCCAGTTCCTTTGGTTCAACACAAAGATAATATAAGAAGCGATGCTAGCATTCCATGTCTTTTGGAACCAGAGACCTATTACATCATGTGGCACCAAACAGATCCAAAAGCATTCCTCTAGTTCAATTCATGTACTTCTTCCATAAAATATCCCTTTGTGTTAAAGCACTGTAGACCCCAGCTAAAGCACAGATATAGGACTTTATTTAGAAATGAGAGCCCAACTTCACTTTTGGAGATATATTAAAAATAGATGCTGAACAAATCTATGATGAATCACATTTTCCCTTAGTGTACATGTGTGTATGAGAGAGGTAGAGATTAGAGGGAAGGGGAGCCAGGCATGTACCAAGGTACTCACATGGAGGTCAGAGAACAACATTATGGTTATGAAACTTAGACTTTAATGGCTGACCATCTCTCCAGCCCAAGAGAACAGCTTTTGGAAGCCATTTCTCTCTTTAACTTACAGCAGAATATCTTGTTTTCTTCCATGCTGTATATTCTAGGCTACCTGGTAACTGAGCTTCTGGGTGAGATGGTGCCCTATCTCACTGTAGGATTGCTGGGATTACAGATTCACAGGATCATATTCAGGTTTAACTTACTCATTTTTATTTATTGGAGGATTTCATATGTGAGTACATTGTATTTGTATCATTTCTACTCCTCCCTGTCCACTTTCAACTCCTCCCTTATCTTCCTTTGGGATTTAGTGCTGTGAAGAGATACTATGACCAATGCAACTCTTACAAAGGCAAGCATTTAACTGTGGCTGGCTTTTTCTCAGAGCTTTAGTCCATTATCACCATGGCAAGAAGCATGGCAGCAGGCAGGCAGACATGGTGCTGGAGGAGGAGCTGAGAGTTCCACATCAAGGTCTGACTCTTTAGCACTGGGTGGAGCTTGAGCATAGAACATCAAAGCCCGCACCCACAGTGACTCACTCCAAGGCCACACCCACTCCAACAAGGCCACACCTACTCTAACAAGGCCACACCTTGTAATAGTATCATTTCCTATGAGCTAAGCACATTCAATCCACCAAATCACCCAATCACCTCCTTGAATTCATGATCTCTCCTATAATTAATTCTGGGTTAATTCTCTCTCTCTGTCTGTCACTCTTTGTCTGCCTCTGTCTCTGTCTCTCTCTCCCTTCCTCCCTCCCTTCCTCCCTTCCTTCCTCCCTCCTTTCCTCCCTCCCTTCCTCCCTTCCTTCTTCTCTCCCTTCCTCCCTCCCTTCCTCCCTCCCTATTCAGTTCAATTAGTGTTGCCATTATTTGCATGTATTTAGGCCTGAAGTCTGGTGTCTAATATATGGAAAAACAAAAGCTTGGTTCTCCCTCTCTCAGCACCCATTGACTGCCTGCCTATAGCTCTACATCTCAGGGTGGGTAGTTTGAAATTTTCTTCCATCCACGTTGGTATACCAACTGGTGTGATCTTTGTGGGTTTTGTGTAGGCAGCCACAATCATAAGACTTCATGAGTTTGATCTGTTTGCTGTGCCAAGACACTTTTGTGCAGCAACCAACCCAATCCTTAGGCTCACATGATCTTCTCACTCCCTCTTCCATGGTTTTCCTTGAACCTCAGGTATAAGGGTTATGCTACAGATATTACTTATGGGGAAAAATACTCATGGTCCCTTACTTTTTGCTCAGTTGTGTGTCTCTTTAACAGTCTCTACTACAAAAAGGAACTTCTCTGTTGAGGTGTGAGAGGGTCACTTATCAGTAAGTCTAAGATTGAGCAGGCTATATTTATGTATTTACTGTGCATACACATGTACATAGACTTACACATGTACACATATGCCTGTAACAACAGTTCATGAAAAAAGAAGCCATATGTTTGAAAGAGAGGGAGGAGGGAAACACAGGAGAGTTTGGTGGGGTGAAAAGGAAGGGAGAAATGATGTAATTGTAATCTCAAAAACTAAAAGAAATATTTTTAAAAAGGCATTTGACAACTATATTACTTTAGTGATATAAGAGAGGTAGGTTCTCGTTCTCCTAGAGGACCCATTGCTCTGGGTTAGGCGTATTGTTCCAGGCATGGATGCTTCCAATAGAGCAGGCACTAAGTCTAGTTGGATAGCTGTTGTTTACCCCTAGATACACATGACAGTTCTTTCCTTCCTCTTAGCCATTTTCCTTGAGTAAGATAAAATCTTAAAGCAGTTTTAATTTGCATTTCCAGACTTGGTAAGGATGTTGAACATTTTTTGAGATATTTCTTAGACTTCCTTTTGCCTTTAGTAAAGTCCTGTTTATATCCATAGCCATTTTTAAAGTAGTCTGTTTATTTTCTTGACCTTTTGTTTCTTGAATTCTTTATATATTCTAGATGTTAGTCCTTGAGCAGATCTCTCCCACTGCGTGGGTTTTT
>JADRCD010168754.1:0-34427 GCA_019843815.1 Montemys delectorum | reverse complement strand
GAGAGAGAGAGAGAGAGAGAGAGAGAGAGAGAGAGAGAGATATGAATGCACGCATGCACTTGCCTTTGTCATGAAAAGGTATATGAAGAGTAGTAGAAACAATATTTAGGTGTGTGGGTTCATTTGTGGGTCTTCAGTTCTATTCCATTGATCTACCTGTCTGTTACTGTATCAATACCATGCAGTTTTTATCACTACTGCTCTGTAATACAGCTTGAGGTCAGGGATGGTGATTTCCTCAGAAGTTCTTTTATTGTTGAGAATAGTTTTTTGCTATCCTGGTTTTTTTTTTTTTGTTATTCCAAATGAATTTACAAATTGCTCTTTCTAACTCTATGAAGAATTGAGTGGGAATTTTGATGGGGATTGCATTGAATCTGTACATTGCTTTCAGCAAGACGTCCATTTTTACTATATTAATCCTGCCAATCCATGAGCATGGGAGATCTTTCCATCTTTTGAGTTCTTTCATTTCTTTCTTCAGTGACTTGAAGTTCTTGTTATACATCTCTTTCATTTGCTTGGTTAGTGACACACCCAGATATTTTATATTATTTGTGACTATTGTGAATGGTGTCGTTTCCCTAATTTCTTTCTCAGCCTGTCAATCCTTTTTATAGGAAGGATACTGATTTGTTTGAGTTAATTTTATATCCAGCCACTTTGCTGAAGTTGTTTATCAGGTTTAGGAGTTCTCTGGTGGAATTTTTGGGGTCGCTTAAGTATACTATCATATCATATGCAAATAATGTATTTTGACTTCTTCTTTTCCAGTTTGTCTCCCTTTGATCTCCTTTTGTTGTCTAATTGCTCTGGCCAGGACTTCGTGTATAATATTGAATAGGTAGGGAGAAAGTGGGCAGCCTTGTCTAGTCCCTGATTTTAATGGGTTTGCTTCAAGTTTCTCTCCATTTAGTTTGATGTTGGCTACTGGTTTTCTGTATATTGCTTTTACTATGTTTAAGTATGGGCCTTGAATTTCTGGTCTTTCCAAGACTTTTAAAATAAAGGGGTATTGAACTTTGTCAAAAACTTTCTCAGCATCTAAAGTTTGTTTAAGTAGTGGATTTCCATATTTTGAACTATCCTTGTATCTCTGGGATGAAGCCTACTTGATCATGGTGAATGACCCTTTGGTGTGTTCTTGGATTGGGTTTGCGAGAATTTTTTCGAGTATTTTTGCATTAATATTCATAAGAGAAATTGGCCTGAAGTTCTCTTTCTTTGTAGGGTGTTTGTGTGGTGGTTCAGGTATAAGCATAATTGTGGCTTCATAGAACGAACTGGGTAGTGCTCCTTCTGTTTCTATTTTGTGGAATAGTTTGAAGAATATTGGTATTAGGTCTTCGTTGAAGGTATGATAGAATTCTGCACTAAATCCATCTAGTCCTAGGCTTTTTTTTTGGTTGGGAGACTATTAATGACTGTTTCTATTTCTTTAAGGGTTATGGGACTGTTTAGATGGTTTATCTGATCCTGATTTACCTTTGGTACCTGGTATTCCTATCTCCTTGTACAAAGCTCAAGTCCAAGTGGATCAAGGACCTCCACATAAAAACAGATACACTGAAACTAATAGAAGAGAAAGTGGAGAAGAGCCTTGAACACATAGGCACAGGGAAAATTTTCCTGAACAGAACACCAAATGGCTCATGCTCTAAGATCAACAATAGATAAATGGGACCTCATAAAATTGTAAAGCTTCTGTAAGACAAAGGACACTGTCAATAGGACAAAATGGCCACCAACAGATTGGTAAAAGAACTTACCAATCCTATATCTGATAGAGGGCTAAATTCCAATATATACAAAGAAGTCAAGAAGCTAGACTCCAGAGAACCAAATAACTCTATTAAAAATGGGGTAGAGAGCTAAACAAAGAATTCTCAACTGAGGGATACCGAATGGCTGAGAAGCACCTAAAGAAATGTTCAACATCCTTAGGCATCAGGGAAATGAAAATCAAAACAACCCTGAGATTCTACCTCATACTAGTCAGAATGGCTAAGATCAAAAGCTCAGGTGACAGCAGATGCTGGTGAGGATGTGGAGAAAGAGGAATACTCCTCCATTTTTGGTAGTATAACCACTCTGGAAATCAGTTTGGTGGTTCCTCAGGAAACTGGACATAGTTCTACCTGAGGACCCAGCTATACCACTCCTGGGCATATACCCAGAAGATGCTCCAACATGTAATAAGGACACATGCTCCACTATGTTCATAGCAGCCATATTTATAGTAGCTAGAAGCTGGAAACAGCTCACATGTCCTTCAACAGAGGAATGGATACAGAAAACGTACTACATTTACACAAAGGAGTACTAGTCAGCTATTAAAAACAATGACTTCATGAAATTCTTAGGCAAATGAATGGAACTAGAAAATATCATCCTGAGTGAGGTAACCCAATCACAAAAGAACACACATGGTATGCACTCACTCATAGTGGATATTAACCCAAAAACTTAGAATACCCAAGATACAATTCACAGACCATATGCAGCTAAAGAAGAAAAAACACCAAAATATGGATGCTTCAGTCCTTCTTAGAAGGGGGAAGAAAATACTCATGGGAGTTAGAGGGTGGGAGGGACTTGGGAGGAAGAGAGGAAGGGGATGGGAAAAAAGAGGGTCAAGATCAGGTGTGAGAGGAGATGGGATGATATACAGAGGGTCAGAAATTTGAACAGAAGTGTATAGCAATGGGGCAAAAAAGAAATTATAACTGTGAAAATGTGAATTTTATTATAATATACCTCATATCATTGTTATTGTACGTTTCAAAATATCTATTTTCATTTTATTTTCTCTGTTTTCTGGTTTTATTTAAATATGAGAGGGATATCTAACTTTTTTTCTAAATAAGCTGCTTAAAGCATAAAACAATATTTAATGTAAAATAAGGAAATGCAACAGATATAATGGCAAGTGGCAACACTAAGGGTAGATGCTGCTGTTTTGTGGTTTCAGTAAGATACAGGTGACTCTGTTTAAAATCAGTTATGAGACCTTTTTGCTTTCAGTGGGGCTCCCCTCTCTCCACTCTCCTGTCTCTGAGTTGTTTACACCTTTTACATAGTTGTTGCACAATAATTTTGCCTTATTTTTTCTCCCATTTTGTTTTTCTTGATTCACTGCCCATCTGTTGTTCATTCAGATAAAATGCAGTGAAAAAGTTTGATTCATGAAAAAGGAAAATGAGAATGAGGTGGCTCTTAGTTCAGGAGAGGAGATTCTTAGCGGCAGGAATGTAGCCAGGTCCCAGGGGAAGGCAGACTATACAGAAATGCTTAGGAATGAGAGCAAATGGCTGTCCTTTCATTTGAACATTCGTCAGACAAAGATCAGCAACCACAGTTGAGGTTCCAGGGAGCAATAGCCAAGGCCTGTGAGTTTACCGCAAAGAAACTTAACTTATTTCAGTTTGTAAGCGCTTACTTTTCCCATGAAGATAAAAGGCAGAGTTTCAAAGCCACAGTTCCTCGGCTCCTGGGAAGTGTTCCTAGATTCATAGCTTTGTTACAGACTTTTAACTTCTTTCTCTTGCCTGAACAAATGAATTTCTGGAATCATACCACATGTTTATGCTCTTGACCTCTTTCCTTCATTTAAACTTTATGAAATAAGTCAGATTAACTGGCTGAGGATTTGTAATGCCTGGTTCCCACGTTCTGGAGAGCCCTTCTTTCATGGCCTTGGACTTGGATGCCCAGTTTTCTCACTATGACCAGAACTCACTGTTTGTGAGCAGAGAGACTCCTGGAGAAAAACATGTGGCCACCTGTCAGCTGCCAGCCCCAGCTTCCTCTCTGAGAGTGACCTTTCAAAGGAATTGAGGATTTAGAGCCACTGGAAATAGTTTGCTCAAAAGCTGCAATTAAAAAATGCCAAAATATGGGCACATGTGTGGCTTGATCAATTTTTTTCTGGGGACCCTCCCGTTTACAGCCTTCACTATAGTTCACATGCTTAGATCACCTGCTAGGTTTCTGTGGTGACATTGTAGAGTCTCATTCGGAATAAAGAACAACTAGATATCCCAGCCCATCCATGCATCCATCCATGCATTCATCCATTAAAAAAAAAATTTATCTGTGCCTTTTATATAGTAGACTCCATGTTACATGCTGAGGATGTAATATCAACAAAAGTTCTGCATATACACATACACACATGCACACATGAAAACACACACAAGCACATGCATGTGTTTGTGCATATACACACAGACACAGGCATACACACACACACACACATACACACATAGAGAAACTCATACACAATGTGCATGTAAATATGTGTGTGTGGTGTGTATGTGGGTTTAACATGTTAGATGAGGTATATAGTGCACATCTCTTTGAGGGCCCATAGACTAATTAAGGCTAAGGGTCATGAGAAACCACTGAAGGGTTTGAGAAGGCAGCACTGTGACAGGGTAGATGTTTCACAAGGACATTTCAGGATGTTAAGGGAAAATGGGTATGTGGAGGCAGAAGGAAGCAAACGTGTTAGTGAGAAGGAAGATGGTGGCTTTGGATCAAAATGGAGACTTGGGCTGGGGAGAGTGAGGTAGCAGAGCCAGGAGGTTGACAATAAAATTGATAGACCTAGTAATAGATTAGACTTGAGGGTGAAGGCAGCCAGAGCAGATGTCAAGAATGATCCCTAGATTGCTTTCTGGCTGAGTGACAGAAGGACATCTGTGAGATGGATTATTATATAGGAGTGACAACATGCTGCGTCTTGGTCATCCAGGGATGATGACACTGTCCTCTGTTTCATTTCAAACACTGCCTGCACCAAAGTACAACTCAAGGACATGATGCAGTGCAAATGTTTCCAGAAGTGACAGATAAAAGGAGCAACCCCATTTCCCCAGGCCCCGAGTGCCAGGCCGAGCTGAGTGCCAGCATTCCAATGGTAGTGAACGTTTGATCACCTCACTACCGAACGAGAAAGGAATGAGGGGAGAACAGGATGCTGGATTATAATTACTTTATTACTTCTGTTTTGTAAATATTTTGAGACTACAACAAAAGTCTGGCAGATGAGCACAGAGTGAAGGTAGCACCCTAAGGGAGGGTTTCCTTGGGAATGATGATATAAGTTAAGACTAACTATTACTTAGCAATGAGAAATAAAATGTTCCAGGTGAGGGACATTAACATTTTTATGATTTAAAGAATAAAAAGTGTGTAGTATTTATGAGTTCTTTTTCTATTTCATGGCTGTCAGGGGCTGGCAGAACACAGAGAGGGGAGTCAAATTAGGTAAGTCCTGGCAGATAAATACTTGTGGCTTCTTTTAAAAGTTGTTTCTACCCCATATCTCCATTGCTTAGAGCTCAGTGGAGACAAGAGAAAGTGAATTGGAAGAGGCATGGTGCAAAGAAGCAAGCTTATCAGAGGAAGCCAGAGGAGGCTCCAGGCTGCTGGGAGTGAGGAGGGGTATCTTTGAGAAGAAATTCCTTTTCATAATTCTGACTCAAATCCTGATTCATCTTTCACTTTGAGCTTGACTCCTTGGTCTGGGATAGCTCTAGGAGACTACCCTTTAGTTTGCATTAGCTCCTGAACCTACTGTGTGGCAAGGCTGATAGGAAGTAGACCACATGGGAACCAGCCTTTCCATGCTGCCTGTCAGACTGCTTTCTCTTTTCACAGCCTCCACCAGAGCACAGGGCTGTCATTCTTGTCTCAGATGAGGCGGAGAGATAAGACACCACCATGGAATACTCAGTGGTACTGTGTGCCTTTCCTAGCTCCTATTCTAGCAAATATTTTGTTTTGAAGATTTCTATGATTCTTTCTCTTCTCCTCCTCCTCTTTGTCCTCCTCTTCTTCCCTACCATACCCATTCTCTTCCTCTTCCTCCTTCTTCTCCTCACCTCTTTCTTCTCCTCCCCTACTTCTCCTTCATATCCTCCTGTTAGATTTCTTTTCTGCTTCTTTCTAGTCCCTGTGCCCTGTCTCTTCAGAGCACTCTTTCATCATGGTGTATATTCTTTTTACAAACTATGAGCAAAGAGTGCTCTCTGATTTAATGAGCCGAAAGGCAGAAGTGTGGAGCATTTAAACCATCCTCATTTTGTAGATACATTGAGCTGTATATTAGTTTGAGGCACTTCTTTAAATTCAGATCACTGATTTCTCATTTCAGTGGCTGCTTTCCTGGTCATTTGAGCTATGAACATGACTTGAGATTGGGTAGCTCCTTCTTGGGTGGCTCTAGGGGAGAGTATGGAGTATTTCATCTTGGAGATGAACTAATCTCTCATTTGTACACTTCTGCCCTTGTAGATATCCAAGCAATTGTTCCTCTGTGTCTGATAACAGTAAAATATACGTAGCTTTTAAAATTGTTTTGATATAATCTAGGCATCTGGCTATATGAATTGAGATGTGTGCATGCATAAATATGTATGTGTGTGCGTACATGTGTAGATGAATGTATATGTGCATATGTAGATGAGTGTGCATGCATGTGTGATGAATATGTGTGTAGGTGTTGATGGGTGTGTCTATGTGCATGTATAGATTAGTATATGTGTGTGGTGTGTTGGGGGTAGGGAGAAGACAAAGGAAACACAGTACAATGTTGTTAGCACAGTACTTGGAGTTTAGAAAACCACAGCCAGGATGACAGACCCTCTAGCACCCACATAATCTTGTGTACATCACTCCCTGCCTTGGCCTCAGTGTCTTCACTTGAGATGGAAGTGAGATGGAAGTGTCCTGTTTTAGTAGAAGTTATGAACACAGGATTCATACTTGTGAGAAGATTCTTCTAGTCTGAATCCCTGCTCCTTATGTGGCTCATTGTCCATCTATTTGCTCTTGTATTCAGTGAGGATGGGATCTCACTGAATACAAGATCTCTGACTTGCTGGGAGAAAGTCAGTTATTGGGGAGCACATGGAGAGGTGGGAGAACAGTACAGGGGGCTTCCCATCATCTTGTGGTTGTGACAGAAACAGTGGACAGACAGGAATGACTTCTAGATAAAATTGAGAACTCTAATGAATATCTTTAAATAATTAAGAATTGGGCTGAGCTACTGCAGACAAATCTTCAGAATAAAAGTTTAGGAAGAAACAGGTCATTAAATCTTACATAGAACTTCTCTTCCCCCTTTTCTTCCTCCTCCTCCTCCTCCTCCTCCTCCTCCTCCTCCTCCTCCTCTTCCTCCTCCTCCTCCTTCTTCTATGCTCATACATTTAGAAAAACAGGGGTAGGGCTGAAGAAATGGCTTAGTGTTCAAGAGCACATATTCTTCTTGCAGAGGACCTGAGTTCAGTTCCCAGCATCCATGTTCAATGGCTTACAACCTGAAATTCCAGCCCCCTGAGATCAGAGGCCATATTCGTAGGCACTGGCACTCAATGCACATACCACTCATACACAATTAGAAATAACTAAATAAGAAAATAAAAAGAAAACAAGCAGGAAAAACACTGTTTTCTATGGAAAATATCAGAAGCCGTCAAGTCAGTGATTTCTATTTCCAGTAATGGAACATGGAGAATTTCTTTATTTATTCACTTCTACTTCACAATTAACGTTTTTGATATAGTAACAGTGAATTCAAACTCCATAGAACTGCTAACTTTACAGCACAGTTCAGAAGGACTTCTATGTTTGTTTGTTTGTTTGTCTGTTTGTTGTTTGGTTAGTTTTTTTTTTTTTTTTTTTTTTTTTGAGACAGAGTTTCTCTGTGTAGCCCTGGCTGCCTTTTACTTACTTTGATTGGCCTTGAATTCAGAGATCCACCTGCCTCTCCATTCTGAGGACTGGGATAAAGGCATGTGTCATCACTGCCTGACTTTTTTCATTTTTTAAAAACAGAAGCTGCTGAAGGCAAGCATCACAATGTCCACAGCGCTTGTAGAGATACTGGCTCTGCCTTACTCCTGCTTTTATCTGCCTGGAACACACATTGCTGAAGGAATCTAGAGAAATCCTTCAGTGGAGACAGATGCAATGCATCTTGCGGCATGCATGATGATAACAGGTCTGTTGCCAACATGGTTTACTGACCAAGTAAGTTGTGGAGGAAAAGGTTGATTTGCTCACAGTTCCAAGTCACAGTCTATCATTGAAGGAGGTCAGGACAGGAAGGAAGAGACAGCTCTATTCAGATGTCCCTATAGTTCTCTCTATGCCTTCACAACGGCCACAGATCCGCTTGCCATGTTGACGAAATCACTATGTGCTTTAATTTCTCCTTGATGCCAATCAGGCTCTGCTCTTCTTTCTTTTCCTTCTCTTTCTATTTGGACGAGAATTCACTTCACTGATTCTGTAAGCCAATACATATTCCTCCTTGAGACTTGGCTGCCTGGCCCTATAGTATATGGCTCTTGTCTTGTTTGAGCCCAGCACCTGTGCCTTTTGTCCTTGAAAGGTCTTAGCATATATCCAGAGACTCACCCTGAATTCACATGTTATCTTTCTCTCTGTTCTGCCTCCCTTTCCTCTACCACTCTTCTTCTTCTTTCTTTCCAGCTTCTATTTTCTCTGTCCCCATTTCTTTTTGATAATAAAAGAGAAAGCGCCTCGACTTCTCTCCACCCAGTCTTTCAAGATCTCTTCATTCTTGCTGTCTTAGGTTGGTTGTGTAACATGCATTACTCCTGCAGTTGTTGTATAACCTGCATTACTCCTAGAGTTGCTGTGTAACCTGCATTACTCCTGCAGTTGCTGTGTGACATGCATTACTCCTGCAGTTACTGTATAACATGCATTACTTATACAGTTTCTGTGTCACATGCATTACTCCTTCAATTGGCTGTGTACCATGCATTACTACTGCAGTTGCTGTGTCAATGCACTACTCCCACAGTTTCTGTGTAACATATATTACTCCTGCAGTTGCTGTGTCACATGCACTACTCCTGCAGTTGCTGTGTACCATGCATTACTCCTACTGTTGCTGTATAACATGCATTACTCCTGCAGTTTCTGTTTAACATGCATTTCTTCTGCAGTTGCTGAGTAAGATGCATTACTCCTGCAGTTTCTGTGTAACATGCATCATAACTCCTTCAGTTGGCTGTGTACCATGCATTACTCCCACAGTTGCTGTGTACCATGCAGTACTCCTGCAGTTGGCTGTGTAACATGCATTACTCCTGCAGTTGACTGTGTAACATGCATTACTCCAGCAGTTGACTGTGTAACATACATTACTCCTGCAGAGACCCATTCTATTTTCACAACAGCATTTTCTCTCTCTTTCTGGGACTTAGATTTTGCTGACAACTTTCAGCAGGATGTAGCAAGCAATGTTTTGAATACCAGTGCACACCAAGCCTTGCATTCTAGGTATATATCAAAGAATGAGGTAATCTAATGATTTTGATGTTATGTAAGATCTGAGAAGAGTGAGTACCCTATAAAGACTTAAATGAGGTGATGTAAGGATGAGTGACTTATGACATAGGATAAGATGGCAGGGAAGGCCTATGAGCAGATTGTATCTGAATCCTGATCTGAATAGCCAGAAGAATCCAAAGGATTTCCCTGCAAAGGAAAGAGTTCATGCATGGATTGGCATCAGGAGATGCTTGGTAGATTCAATGACTCAGTGTTTAGAGTGGCTACAGTTTGAGAGGTACTAAACAAAGGAGCATATGTACATATGAAGAGCTGGCAGGGACTCTGGCTTCTGAGGCTGGCCCCAATACTATGAGGCCTCAAAGTTCATCAGATTTCCAGTGGAAGACACTGGATGTAAATGTTTTGTAGTTTGGGAATTTTAAGGGTTTTTGTTTTATTTTTTTCTATATTTTGGCAATAAAGAAATAATATAGTCCAAAAATCTGGAAGGGGAAGTAGAGATGGATAAAGGTGAGTTCAAGGTTTTGGATTTTAGCTGAGCATCTAACTACTAAATTGAGAGACACACAGTACTGAGTTTCAAGAGGGAAGAAACCATCTAAGGATGCTACCACCAGCCACTTCACACAAATTGTGTGGCCTTTGGTTGTGTTTATGCATACTCAAATGCCAGCTTAAAGGCAACAGGAACACATTCTTTTTTATCAGGATGCATGTCAAAGAGACTTCTTGTTGATACCCAGAAAATCCTGTATACCTCACAACCTTAATCTCTGAGAATCAAGAAATGTCTCGTCACACATACCCAACAGGAATTTCAGAAAAGAGCTGGGAAGAAATTATATAACTTCAATTGAACTCTGTTGAACAGAGTAAAACATTCGATAATAATATTAATTATTTTTGGATTGCAGATATCCTACTTCTAGAAATTTATCATAAGGAAAACTTGGGGATCAATAGAAAGATGGTTAGTTGTTTGGAAAATAGTAAGATTTGAAAATTTTCTAAATAGCTAGTGTGGGGGAATGCTTAATTACTTTGGTGCAAAGCAATATTCTGCACTATGTGTAATGATGTCTTAGAAGAATATCTGATGACAAAGTTTTTTTCCCATGAAAAATGGTTCAGAGCAAAATATAACCACTTCTCCTCCAAAGTTAATGATTTAGTTGTAAGAAATTATAAAATGTTGTATATACTTTGACATTAATCAGAAATTGAAAATATAAAAAGAAAACTGAGAAACTGTGAATAGTAACAGTTGAAGACTTTGAGAGAGATTAGAGCACAGAATTTTTTCTTTTCATTTTTAAAATATTGTGTATTTCTCCTTTTCGATTAATCTTTTAAAAATTCCAAAGTGAACATAAATGAAAATAAATCAATACACCAATAATTAATTGATAAAAATAACTTGAAGGACTGTGATGATAGATCAGTATGTTAAGTACTTACTATACAAGCATGAAGACCCAAGTTTGATTGCCATAACTCAAGCAAAAAGCCAGATGTGGTGATATATGCTTTAAATTCCAGAACTGGGAGATGGAGGCTTGGGGCTTGCTGGCCAGCCAACCCTGCCTACTTGGAAAGTTCCAGGCCAGTGAGAGATCCTGTCTCAAAAGTCAAGGTGGAGTGTGTATGAAGAACGATTGACAGTTTCCCCTTCTGTTTTCACATAAGCAGACACATGAATGTGTACCTGCATACACATGTGCACACACATAAACATACATACAAATAATGAAACATAACTTGGGGTTTGGAGATGGCTTAGTAGGTAAGCCTGCCCCCCAGCACCTGTATGAAAAGCTAGACACAGCTACATGTGCCTGTAATTCCAGTGTAGAGGGGCAGAGACAAGGCGATTCTTGATGCTCTCTGATCAGCCAATCTGGCCACTTAGTGAACCCTAAGTTTGTTAAAAGACCATGCCTCAACAGACTCATGGATGATAGTAAATATGTGATTAATATAATACTAACTTATACAATAATTTATATTTACATAATATAATCACAAATATGTTAAATAAATAAATAAAAATGTTGTACATATATGGAATAGAATTCTTTTGAGCTACAAAGAAAAAGGAAATCATGATATTTATAGGAGAATGGATGGAATTTGAAAATATTATACTGAGGTAATCCAGACCTAAAAAGACAAATACAACATCTTCTTCCTTACCTATGGATCCTAGCTCTGACTTAGTTGTAAGTATATAACCGGGAGCAACCACAGAAACCAGGAAGAGAAAAAGCTGCCATAAAGGAGGTGGAGAAGGAGGTCTGAAGAGACAGGTACAATGGAGGGGAAAATGAAGGGACTTTCATGAGGAATTGGGAGAGAGAAGCCATACTGAGAGGGGGGAAAGAAGGGGGATAAATATCACTGAAGATATTTGCAAAAGTCATAGGGAAACATATTATTTTTACAAGGTTACTATGCATCCATATACTTATTTACCTACATAGAAAAATATATAGAGAGTTTAAATGATATTATACCATTTGGACTGATAATGGTGCTCCCCATTCCTGAGCCCTAGACTACATCTACGCAAAACCCCTGTGCCAAGCATGGAAAACTCCCACTGGAGTTGTTGGGCAGGGGGGTCAAAGAGACTCCCCAAATAACAGAGGGTATTGCGATGCCTTGTTCACCAACCATGCTTAAGAGTAAGAGCCCATGCTGAAGATTCCACATACTTATGACACAGGACTAGGGAGGATGGAGGTGAACCTGCCTTGGAGGTCTCCTTCCTGAGTATTAGCTCTTATAGCACTGGAAGGTGGTACGCAAGCTGCCAGGGGAGGAAAGCGATCAGTATATACACCCAGTTGGAAGTCTTATGAGAGAAGAGAGAGAGAGAGAGAGAAAGAGAGAGACATCAAGGGAAGATATTCACAAGGGTGGATTTGACTTGAGACACTCAGAAGAAAATTCATGTGTGGTACTGTAAACACAGCTAACTATCCATAGTGAATGGGGTCATGGACCCCAGATGAGAACCTATTAGCACTACTTTCCTAAGCCCACAGAATTTCCAATTTCGTTCTGAATACTCATCCTTATATCCACAGGTAAGTGTAGTTCTCATCCCTTACCAAAGAAGCCTCTTTCTGCAGCAGCAGCAGCAGCAGGAGACCATTAGAAAAGCCACCATTGATCAAAACACAGAGAACCACTGCCCATGGGGTGTGCAGCCTCATTTGCTACCTCTATAATACAACTCCCTATGCCTACGGCTCAGGGAAAATTGCAGAAGAGAGGCGAGACAGATCCAGCTCTGTCAGATAGTGTCTTCCCTTATGTAATAGGGATGCTGCACTCATGAAAATCTCAGAAATATTGTCACCTCAACCGGACTGGCGCACTGAAAACACTAGTCGACACTTCATTTTAGATGGTGGAAATATTACATTCATAACCTTAGAGCTACTGGTAGTTAATAAGAGAAAGATAATCTTCTTCAGGGATAAGCCTCTTGATATGTCATCCAATCCCAGACGGTCAGCCTTAAATACACAGAGGAGCAAGACTTAAATGGGTTCAGCGGGTGGTATTTACACACACACTCTCTCCCTCACACACTAATATTTAATTAAGGTAGAGGTCACAGATTTGAGAAGGAGTTTGGAGATGTGGGAGAAGGTGCTAGGTCGGGGAGCAGTAGAAATGATGAAAACACAGCATACACTTACTAAATTGGCAAATACTTTTAATTAAAAAAAAAAAAAAGAAAGAAAGAAAGAAAGCATGCCCAAGAGTGACCGAGGAAGGCAGGTGACATGCATATGTGCAAATACTGGCCCTGGGTTTGGAATGCATCTACTGATGGCACAGACCACGCTTTGACTGGGTCTGGATTTCTAGCAAATGCCTAAGCAGAAAATAGAAAGTCAGTTATGAGACATATGAGAATTCTGCACGGGTTCATTGTTTAGAAGTCATTATCAGCTTCTAAGTGAGGAGTGGCGATGGGTGTGTCTTTTATTACCAATTTTGTACATTACAGATGACCTTATAGAATACAGGCTCTGTCATTTTCTATGACATTTTACATCTAAAGGATATGCATCTTCTCCTATATTAGTACTCAGACAAGTAGACTGTACCAGACGTTACCAGTTAGGATTTTGATGGCTAAACTGTGGGGGAAATCAGGTAAGCTGGTTTCATATTGTTTTGTCTTAACTAAGTGTCCTTGCTTCTAGGTTTTCTATGTACTCCATCAGCTCTGCTACTCTGACTTTATTGTTCCAGTTGCTTTAGCCTAATCCTTGTCATATATGTTTTGTTAAAAATAATCAACATTGACTTCATTTTGAATTAAATAGTACAGGCACGAAACGTGGCAATTGAGGGTAGCTATAGCAAGATACTATGTCACATGACATATAACACTATGTGCTTTCTGTGCAATGTGTTCACATTTAGATCTCACAATGGTCCACAGAGCATCATCTTTCCCCTTCTTTATACAGAAGAGGCTGGTGTGTGGAGGAAGAAGCTGCCTGGGACCCTGCAGCTACAACTAGTATTTTAATCACAGGTGACCTTTGCTTTCATAATTGTTGATAACATTTTTCCTAGCCAACACATGCTTCTATTCATTTCCCTTAGGTTATTGTTTTATTATTATTTTCTCTTATGTTACATGATAAATAAGTTAAATACTCTTTTAAAAAACGATTTTGGATTTTGAACCTAGAATCTCACTCATGCTTGGCATGTTCCCTGACACTGAGCTATACTTCCAGCCCCTAAGCATGTTTCCTTTCCTTTGATGTTCTTTGTCAGAGAGGTAGTCTTTTTCCTCCTATTAAAAAAAAGAAGAAGAAACAAAAAAATAACTCTTGATTTTCTCTGTGTTCAGTGATATGAATAAGTGTTGAGTACCTTCTGCTTCCCATGGGGGGTTATAATCTTGAATTGTGCTGGCAAAGAATGTGATGTTTCTCCACAGGGATGCTGGGAGGAGTTTGATCACCTTCAACTCTTTCAAGTAAACACCAAGCTGGTATGTCCAGACACATGTCGACCTGACACACGCACACCTGTTTCCATTTACCTGCCACCGAGGCTTCCCTTGGGTCTTCCTAGACAACATGGCTGACATTTCGGTTCCTCTGGCATTTGAAAGCTACTGAGAGACTTTCATGCCTTTCTTCACTCCAGCCTAATCCCTTCGCCGCATCAGTGACCTTGGGAAGAGCCCATCATTGAGAGCTGACTGAGCTTTCTTTTGACCTTGTCTAAAATCAGAGCCATATTGCAGGCACAGGCGCTTTGTTGCTGCCACTGTTTGCCAGAAATCTCTGATGGGCTGACAACAGTTGGGCTAAGCTCTTTCCAACTGGGCATGCTCATTTTGAGTGTATCAGCACTCCAGCTTGGGTTATTTTCAGCTTAATTTTAAAGTGGCAACTTCTCCCCCGTAGACTTTTTATATTCTTCTCTTTCATGTTGATTCTGAAAAAGGTATGTTCTTTTAGCTGGCCGCGTGGCATGATCTAAGTGATTATAGCATTTATAGCCCTGCTTTGAGTATGCCTTTCTTTTAGAGCCCACTCTTCAGTGAATCACAACACATTTAAGTAAAGCAATCACTCCTGTCCTTACACAAATGCAATCAATGTTCATTTTAGAAAGACACTTAAAAAAAAAAAAAGAAAATTACATGCAATTCAAGTGGCCAGAGATTATTTTTTAAATTATTTTATTTATTTACATCCCAAATGTTGGCCCCTCCTGGTCCCCGCTTCCAGAATTCTTCACCCCATCCTTCCTCCCTTTCACCTCTGAGAGGATGTTTCCCCACCCCCACCCCAGAGAATTCCCCCTTCCCAGTGACATCCTCTCCCACTGAGGACAAACAAGGCAGTCCTCTGCTATATATGTGCTGGGGGCCTCAGTCCAGTTGTTTGGTTGGTGGCTTAGTCTCTGGAAGCTCCCAGGGGTCCAGGTTAGTTGACACAACTTTTTGTAGCGTTGCTATACCCTTTAGCTCCTTCAATCCTCCTCCTAACTCTTCCATAGGAGTCCTAGACCTCAGTCTAATGGTTGGCTGTAAGTATATCTATCTATCTCAATCAGCTGCTAGTAGAGCCTCTCAGAGGACAGCCATGCTAGGCTCCTGTCTGCAAGCACATCATAGCATCAGTAATAGTGTCAGGGTTTGGTGCCCACCCATGGGATGGATTCCAAGTTGGGTCAGTCACTGGATAGTCTTTCCTTCAGTCTCTGCTTCATTTTTGTTCCTACATTCCTTTTAGACAGAAATAATTCTGGGTAAAAAATTTGGGGACTGGTGAGATGACTCAGCGGGTAAGAGTAACGACTGCTCTTCCAAAGGTCGTGAGTTCAAATCCCAGCAACAACATGGTGGCTCACAACCACCCATAATGAAATCTGATGCCCTCTTCTGGTGTATCTGAAGACAGCTACAGTGTACTCATTTATAATAATAATAAATAAATATTTTTTAAAAAAATTTACTCTGCTGGGCAGTGGTGGCACACACCTTTAATCCCAGCACTTGAGAGGCAGAGGCAGGCAGATTCTGAGTTTGAGGCCAGCCTGGTCTACAGAGTGAGTTACAGGATAGCCAGGGCTATACAGAGAAACCCTGTCTTGAAACAAACAAACAAACAAACAAAGAAACAAACAAAAAATGTTTTGAAGATAAGCTGATGATCCATCCCTCTACTGGGGGCCCTGTCTATCTACTGGAGGTGGTCTCTTCAGGTTTCATCTGCCCATCGATGGGCATTTTGGCTAAGGTCACCTCCCATTGAGTCCTGGGAGCCTCTCACATCCCAAGTCTATGGGACTTTCTAGAGATTCCCCACTCCTACCCTCCTGAAGCTGCATAATTCCATGCATTCTCCTGGCCCCCTGGGCTTCTCTCCCTGTCTCCTCTGTCTCCTCTGCCCCCTCCCCCACGCCATACCAGATCCTGTCCTGCCTTTCCCCTTCCCCTCCCCTCTCCCACCCAGACCCTTCCCTCTCCCTGTTTCCCATGATTATTTTGTTACCCATTCTAAGTGAGATTGAAGCATTCTCACTTGTGTCTCGACACTCCCACCAGCAGGAAAGACGCGGCAACAGGATTCTTCTCGATCACACTTTATTGGGAGCGCCCATATTTGCTGAAGCAAGAAAGACCCCGAGTGCTCGGAGCAGTACGTATTTAAGGAGTAAAGACTGTCATGTACGAACTGGATTGGTTCTAAACAGCCGTACGATGTGTCGTCACCCCGCTCGGGAGGGGAGAGTCCGGCAACGCGTGCACCATCCACTTGTTTATCATAAAGAGGCCAGAAATCGGCGCCATGTTGGCACTCTAGCAGCTGCCAACACACTTGGGCCTTCCTTCTTGTTAAACTTATGGTCTGTGGGTTGTATCATGGGTATTCTGTGCTTTTTGGCTAATATACACTTATGAGTATATATCATGCATGCCATTTTGTGTCTGGGTTACCTCACTCAGGATATTTTCTAGTTCCATCCATTTGCCTGCAAAATTCATGATGTCCTAATTTTTTAAAAGCTGAATAGTATTCCATTGTATAAATGAACTGCATTTTCTGTATCTATTCTTCCATTGACAGACATCTGGATTGCTTCCAGTTCTGGCTATTATGAATAAAGCTGCTGTGAACATAGTGGAGCATATGTGGGTTAATATCCAAAATATATAAAAAAAAAATCAAGAAATTAGACTCCAATCAAATAACGCAATTAAAAAATGGGATACAGAACTAAAGGGAGAATTCTCAACATAGGAATCTGGAATGGCAGAGAAGCACTTAAAGAAATGTTTGAAGTCCTTAGTCACGAGGGAAATGCAAATCACAATGACCCTGAGATTCCACCTTCCACCAATCAGAATGGCTAAAATCAAACACTCAGGTGACAGCACATGCTGGTGAGGGTGTAGAGAAAGAGGAACACTCCTCCATTGCTGGTGGGATTGCAAACTGGTAGAAACACTCTGGAAATCAATCTGATGGTTCCTCAGAAAATTAGAAACAGTTCTACCTGAAGACTTAGCTATACCACTTCTGGACATATATTCAAAAGATGCTCTACCATACTACAAGGACACATTCCTAGAGATTATTAATTTCAAAATACTGGTGTCTTCTTGTGGCATTGGCACATAGCCTATGATTTATGTGTCAAGGAATGGAATGTGTAGCTATGCAGCTGTGAAAACTATTCCTTAAAGTTGGCTTCAGTTTTATGTGAGTAGCCAAGGAATACAGACAGACACTTTAATTTGAGAAGTATTGCTTTGTGTAGGACAGTATACACACATGTATTTATGGTACATAATATTAAATGTAAAGTTTAGTGTTTACCTTCATACATATGTATGCAGTTACCACCAAAATAAAGAGGTACAGTAGCTTCAGTGTCCCCCTAAAGATTTGTTGTTGTTTTTTTCCCACTAAAAAACCCAATTGACTAGAAGGTCATCCAGAAACTGCTGTGTTGGCTGCTCTGATCATAGATTAGTGTGGGAATTCTCAAACTTCAGGTAGATTTACGTACTAATTATTCTTTGCTATCTGATGTCTTTTGTTCATTCTTATATCTGTGCAAGCACATCATTAAGCTTAACAATACATTGATCTCTCTTTTTAAAGGCATCTAACTTCATAGTATTCCTTGCCTGAATATAGCACAATTTATTTTACTGGTGGATATACAGAGAATTTCCAGTTTTAGTCTGTTTTGAATAAAGATGCTATATTGACTAAGGCTGAGGCCTTTACTGTAACTGCATCTTCTAACTCCCTCTCTGCCCTTCCAACCCCCACTGCTGCCAATCTTGAAGGACTCTGTAATGATCTTCTCCTGGCTGATAATCTCCATCTCCCAGCCTATTTCCTGGACCTGAGCCGCAACCACAGCCACAATAGATTTATTTTGTCAAATTGGCTGTTCTGTTTTATTTTTTTTTCTCTAAGAATTGGAAACTCTCAACCTTGGAAGTCAAGTTCTCATAAGGCCCTGATCACAAAAGGGATAGAAAATGGCATGCCAGGTGCAACATCAGATTGGATGTCACGGTCAAAGGGGATTTCTCTAAATATGAATGAACATTCTCTAAGTCTTTAGGAAAAAAAATTCATGTAAAATGAGAAAAGTGGTGTTCTGGGAGGTATAATCAGTCTTTGTGTGTACAAAGGAAACTGGACAGACAAAAGTTTAAAGACAATTCCAACAGTTTTGGCATAAGGAAGCAATAAGAAGCAAGGGAGGAATGTGAGGGGCTTTGTGGGAGAACAGGGTCTAGGTTAAGGGAGACTCGGCCATGTGTGGGACTGTCAATGAAGGCAACGAAGAAGAGAATTTTGACACCAATGCTCTGGATCCAGATGGCTGAGATTATGTTTCTCGTTTCATTTGCTTGGGTCCGGGGAAAGATGAAATGTGTGTAAAGACACATGGTTTTGAAAAATAAAGATGTCAGGGAGAAATACTGGCGTGTGGGTAAGCAGATGTGGATCCAGTTTAAGGGTGTAGTGGAATGAGAGAAAGGTTCATTGAGGACATAGGTCTTTAAAGGAATGCAGAGTTTAACATTTGGGGGAAGATGTCAGTGTATATTATTTGTTTATTGTTCCCAATCATTTAGCCACCTTTTCGAAATGATTAGATACTTAATGATTTCACAAACTCTATAAGCCTGGTCCTCCAGCTTTCAGTCTTTCACAGGGCCCCATTCGTCTCAAGGTTTGACTGAGATGCATTTCCTTCCAGATTCCTTCAATGTGTTTGTTATCAGGCTTCATTCCTTGTGGATTGTAAGAAGGATGTTTAGCTTCTCATGGGCCCTCTGGATCCTCACTAGACTGACATCTCCACCTGGGTAGATGGCAACATGGTAGCATCGTGGTAGAGGACAAGAGAAAGAGAAGGTAACAAGATGGAAGGCAGACTCCTGGAACTTCCCCATGGGCAAACGTTCATGTCACCTGTGCTATGCTCTTCACTGAAAATGACTGTCACTGGATCTGGACCATTCAAAAGAAGGAGCTCATGCAGGGGGCTGGCTAAGGTGAGGAGAAACTGTGAGCCCTGGTGGAGTGCCTAACCACATGCGCTTAGTCATATATGAGGGCACACTGCTCATATACTACAGACAAACTGAAGTATTTATTGGTATCTAGAACTTTGCAATTAGAAAGTTCCAGAAGAATATGAGACATGCTTTCCTTTGAGAGGAGGCCATATGTCAGTGGAGGTGTTTTTGGCATTTACTAATGTACTCAGGAACTTGATTTAAGAAGTGAACTGTGCAATACTGTATAATTTCAAACACTTTTCTAGCAAAAATGTATTACCTTTAATTAGACTCATTTAAAGCTGTTAAGACTCTTGTCAGAAATAATTTTTAAGTGGATGTGTCAAGATAAAAACAGCAGTTGTCAAGTGAAGAAAACGGTAATTTGTGCATATGCTGTCTGGTTTATGAGCAATTGGCTCTTTAAATGCTAGCTGAGCGTTTATACTTACAATTTCTTTTACAGCAGCCACCTTGGCAGTCAGGAATTCAAGCTGTTGGAATGCTATTGTTTGTGGTAAATATTTGTCCTATGACTAGGGAATTAGACTTGGTTCCTACCCTGTAATATAGACCAAAGCATCACTAAGAAGGGAAAGCATTTGAGCAATTGAGTTCACCAACTGGCTGAACTCATAACATGAGCAAGGCATTCTGGGTGATTACAGAGTAGAGTAATAGCAATAATGAAGACCACTCTTTGGTGAAAGCAAATCGGGGGACTATAAGCATTTGAAGAACCTTGAGTTCTATGTGTAATCATTTTAGGCTGCTCAGTTCTTTAGCAGACTGTCCATAAAGCTCTTATTTGGCCTCTGAGGCAAGGTTTCTTGGGGGCCGCTATTGAAATTTTGGGCTGCATAATTTTTTTTTTTGTTGGGAATGAGTGTGGTAGAATGTTCAGCAGCATTCCTAATGTCAACTCATTCAGTGAGGTAGCTCTGCCCTCTCCCACTTGAAATCTAGTTTTGACAACTAAATGTTTTCAGACATTATCCTGTGCACTCAGAGGGAGGGCTAGGATAGAAAAATAGTCAGCACACAACAGGATTAAAATTAGCATTTGAGTTAGGTAAATCTGAATTAAGAAGATGTAATACTATCTTATATTTTGTGTAGTGTATGCATATGCATTTATGTGTTAGTATGTGTCCAGGTAGTATGTATGCCTGTAAAGGCCAGAGGTCAATGCTAGGCATCTTCTTCAATTGCTCTCTATCTTAGCATTTAAAACCAAGTCTCTTACTGAATCTGGAGTTCACTGATTTAGTTAAACTAGATGGCCAGCAAGCCCCAGGGATCCCCCGATCTCTATTCCCCCAGCACTGGATTACAGGCATGTGGCACACCCAACAACAGCTTTTACATAGATTCTGTTACATCCAAACTCTGGTCCTCATGCTTGCCCAGCAATACTGCAACCACTGAGCCATTTCTCTAGCCCTATCTTACTTCCATGCACTGAGATTATAGATTTTTTTTCTTTTTCTTAGTTCCCCTATACTAAAATCCCATATGCTACATACAATCATTCATGTTTCTATTCATTTATTGGCTGCTATTTAAATGCAAATGAATTTATCAATACAGCATGGAAGATACGGAGAAAAATAGATAAAGATTTTTGTTTCATTATACAGGCAAATATAATGAATTTATGCAAGGATTAGGTTTCAGAGGAGACAGAGTTAGAATTTTATCACATGTTACAAAGGAACAAGGGCTCTTATCCAGTGGGCCATCTTCCAAGCCCCAAGTATGTGGTTTCTAAAGGTAAACCTTGAGCTTGGGTTCTTGGAGTTGAGCTGAATAGAGTGAGCTTGCTCTTTAGTGTGATGATATATTGGAAATTGTGAGCAGACGTTGGAACATAGCATCAGACCAGATGGGGTCAGACAGGGGATTAAAAACTTAATCTGAAGCCAGAGGTCCTTAGAAAGAAGTAGCAAAATGGAGACAAGAGAACCAGAGATGACAAAGAACATGGAGAAGGCTCCAGAAACACTGGTGAGTATGCCTGGTACATTTTGAGGAAAAAACCGTTCATGAGTTCCACGCAGCTATACTGACTTGATGGGTTCCAAGATTTCCAATAGAACCATGTGTTAGCTTGTCTTCCTGTTGCTATGATAGAATACTCTGACAAAAGCAATTTAAGGGGGAAAAGACTTACATTAGCTCCAAATTCCAAGTTGTAGTCCACTGTGGTGAGAAAGTCACAGTGACAGGCATTTGAGGGAGCTGGCCACATGACATCCACAATCAAGATCTGAGAACAATGAGTTAATGAATGCATGCTAGTGCTCAGCTCACTTTCTCCATGCTTATACAATCCAAAATCCCTCGTGCCACCCACAGTGGGCAGGGCTTCTTACCTCAACCAATGTAATAATCAAGATAGCATTCCCATAGACATTCCTCATAAACAAACCTGTTCTCAGCTCCATCCTACAGAATGGTAGCCACATTTAGGGTAGGTTTTCCCTCCTCAACACAATTCATAGACTCCCTCATAGATATGCCTAGAGTCTTGTCCCCTTGGTGATTTTTGATCCTGTCAACTTGAGAACGTTAACCCTGTTCCCATGAGATGTTGCAAAATAAGAATCGCTTCATAGTGAAATAAATATGGGCAAGATTCCTATAATAATCTTTGATCTGGCCATAGAGAGAACACAGGCCACAGGAAAAGAAGAGACTAGGAATAATATGAGCTTGGAGAGGGGGTGGGGTGGGAGTAAAATGTTATCTTATTGTTTAAGTTAGTGGATCTTCTGAGACTAGCTTTCCCTTGGGTGTTCTTGTTCTTGAAGAAATCTACCATACCAGTTTGACTCAGCTCATTAAGATGTAGTTTTATGCACTTGTAACCAATCTAACAAGGTTAGATCAATATGTTCTGGGTACTTGAAGGATAGAAAGGTGTTCAGATAGGGAAAGGCCTCACCAATGGTGTAAGCTTTCTCATGATTTCTACTTGCTTAGAACAGAGCCTTCAAGAAGCCCCAACAGTGTGAAAGGGAGAGTGGGAAACTTTACAGTGGGCAAACTAAGCTAATTTCTTCTTTCCTTGTGTGGTTGAGACAAGAGGCACACTGGGCTCTGAGAATAGTGACTTCACTAAGAATTGCTTGTTTGTTGCATATGCATATATATGTATATATGTATGTGTGTATGTATACTTACACATACACACACATTTCATGTGGGTAAAACATATGTATGTGGTGGTTTGTATATGCTTGTCCCAGGGCATGGCACTATTAGGAGGTGTGGCCTTGTTGAAGTAGATGCCTCACTGTAGGTGTGGGCCTTACGGCCCTTGTCCTAGCTGCCTGGGAGCCAGTGTTCTCCTATCTGCCTTCAGAACAAGAAGTAGAACTCTCAAGTCTTCCAATATCATGCCTGGCCTAGATGCTGCCATGCTCCTGCCTTGATGATAACGGACTGAACCTCTGAATCTGTAAGCCAGCCCCAATTAAATGTTGCTCTTATATAGTTACCTGGGTCCTGGTGTCTGTTCAAAGCAGTAACACCCTAACTAATACACTGTACTGCTTTAAAAAAATATCTATACACTTTAAGCACTTGTCCGAGTTTTTCTAACTGTACATTCAAAGAAAATCCAATGTTTCTTCATGGTCATCTGGCATGGTATACAACTATGGGAGTCACTATGGTGGGCAGTGAAGAGTCTACCCACATTCAGTCGAGCACAAGTCCTTACTCTGTGGGAGTAGGAACAGGAAGGACCACTGAGGTGTCTTATAGTTTCTCTTCAAATACATTCCCTGTAGTTTTCTCTTAGAAATTCAGTCAGTTCAACCTGTACATGTCATGGCCTTGTTTGCGTCTTTATGAAAGGCAAGAACTTAGATGGCATGCTTTGAAGTAGAACACATTTGCATTCTTGAGAGAAAAACAGAAACACATTGGGGGGAGGGCAGGGCTAGGAAACAAAAACTCAAATAAGAAGCACTGTAGCAGTAGTTGCTCCTTGTTCTTTCTCTCCTCACTCCTGTTAAAACCGAGTGCTTGCATAGTTGTCTCAGGTCATAGACTGTCATGTCCTTTTTTTCTGACCCTCTGTATATACTCTTACAAGAGTGACATAATATAGGCTTCGTATTGATTAGAAATACACCTACTCTTTGGGTTATTCATAGGTATGTAGGTTATGTGCATGGATTAGTAAAGGGGAAGTCTGGGATGGGATGTGACAGCTGATTCCTATTTCTGGTCATGACATTTTCTTCACCTTAGCTGCAGGACTGTGAATCACTAATCTTAAATCTGGACATTTGCATGCTCAGTAAATGTCTTTTCTCTTGGTGTTCCAGAGCAGAATTCCATGAGCTACATCATTATCGCTTATTTTCCTAACCACTGAGTAAGTAAACAGTCTGGGAGTGCCATATGTGCTAATGGGACTTGGAAAATCCTAGCTGACATTCTTTTCTTGCTAGGATGGCTGGCCAGTAAACTCCTGGGATCCACCTGTGTCTGACTCACTAGTGCTGGGATTACAAGGCCATGCCACAGAAATACTGTTCAGTTTATGTGACACGGGATACGTGTAGCCAAGTGAAAGAGGATTGCTTGCCCAATATGCTGTTTTATTTTCTTGATGTTTAGTTTTTTGAGTACTTTGTATATTCTAGGTACTAACTCTCAGTCAGCTGTGTAGCTGATATGAACATTTCCCATTCTACAGACTGCTTCTTCACTTAAAAGATGGTATATTGGTTCCATTTATTAATTTTTGGCCTTAATGCCTATGTTCATATGGGTGTGTCCAGATAGTTCCTTGCTGTGCCTATAAATTTAAAACTATTCTGTCCCTTATGCTTTTCTAGTATTTAGGTCTTATGTTGAGGTTATTGGTCCATGTGGAGTTGTCTTGCGCAGGGTTAGACATGAGGATCCAGTTTCATTCTTCTACATGAATCTATCCCATTTGACAGGCACTATTTCTTGAATGTTGTTTTCATCCAATATATATTGTTGGCTTCTTTGTTAAAAACCAGGTGACTGTAGACTAATCATTTTCCATAGTATCAATTCTACTATTCTTGAGCATGGAATGTCTTTCCATTTTTTAATGCTTTCCAAGATTTCTTTCTTTAGAAAGTTAAAGTTTCCATTGTAGAAGTCTTTTGCTTCTCAGTTAGGTTTACTCTAAGAGATTTTATTTCCTTTGAGGCTACAGCAAATAGGAGTCCTTTTATGATGTTTCTTTATCTCACCATGGAGTACAGAAACACTAATGATTGTTGTAAGGATTTTTCTATCTGACCATTTTGCTGAAATTGTTGACCACTTCTAGGAGGTTTAGGAATGTGGATGCTCAATTCTACTCCATTGTCCATACATTTTTATTACTTTAGCTCTATAGTATGACTTAAAATGATGACAAATCCTGGCACACATGTAGGGAAAGTGGACCACTTATTCACTGCTGGTATGAATATCTACCATGAATATCAGCGTGGAAGTTCCTCAGAATGACTATGCCTACCACATGATCCAGCTGTATCACTCGTAAGCATCTAGCCTAGTGGTTCCTAACTTTCCTAATGCTGTGACTTTTCAATATAGTTCCTCATGTTGTGGTGACCTCCAACACAAAATTATCTCTGATGCTACTTCATGATTATAATTTTGCTACTATTATAAATCTTACTGTAAATATCTATATTTCCAATGGTGTCAGGTGACCCCTGTGAGATAATTGTTCAACCACCAAAGGGGTTACAACACACAAGTTGAGAATCACTGATCTAGCCTGAAGACTCTACATCCCACTGTAGAGATACCTGTTCATCTGTGTCCTCTATGCCCTTTGCACAATGCATAAGAAATGAAAACCACCTATGTATCTATAAATAAACAAATGGATAATGAAAGTGTGATACATTAATACAACAGAATTATTATCCAGCTGTTAAGAAAAATGAGATTTTTTTCTTAAAATCTCATTAAAATTTCTTAAAATGAGATTATAAAATTCTCAAGTGACCATACGGAGCTGGAACAATCACAGTGGGCAAGGGAACCCAGCGCTGAAAGACAATTGCTGCGTGGTTTTTTTTATTCAGGGATGTTAGCTTTGAATTTTTAGGTAGTGTTTAATTTTTAATACCTGCAGAGACTAGAAAATTAATAAGGATCCATGGAGTGGGCTTTCAAGGTAGGAAGATGGAGCCCAGTGAGATGAAGAAGGAAAGGTGAGTGATGGCACAGGAAGGGTTAAGTGGGGCAGGGGCTTGAAGCCAAGGAAGAGGAAGGGGTACAGGAAGGAAAGATTACTAATACTAAGGATCCTCTGAAAAAAATCATATGACAGTCCATTACTGAAGAATCTTCCTAAAATATATCATGTACGTTTTTAAAGGGCTTATGTGGCATTACCCTGTCATGTAGCAACAATTTTCTCTAGTAGAAACCAAAGGTTAACAAACATAATGTTTGCTACTACAGGGTCACCTATGGATGTTGTTGGCCAGTGAGGACCCATTGACTCCTGTATATCACAGGTTATTTGCCAATGCCCCTCGCACTCCAGAATGTGACAGTAAAACTATTACTGAAGAGTCCACATACTCCGGTCACAGAACACAGAGAAATCAAGCTGATATTGTTAAGCATCCTTATTGCCTAGGTTTCATAGTATTGGAAGGTACTATGATTGCCACCCGGGGGAGGGAAGGAGGGAGGGAGGAAAGTAGTCATTAATCTTATCTAGTTGTGAAATCTGCAAATTACAATTATCAGGCTGGCAAGATTGGTGTAATAGTGGCACAAATGTCCTGGGGATAACCAGCAGTTTCTGATTGGATTTAAGGCCGACTCCACAAGATGACCTGTGACTAGATAGTTCATAGGCCCTTTTGGGAGGATCTATTAATATCATCCTGCTAAAAGCTTATGGTATTAAACCAATTTCTAATGACTCACAGGTATAGCCATAGATTAGTGCATGTGTCAATCCTCATCAGAGAAGATTCTTTCTTTTTTCCCCAGTAAATGGTGATTAAATAGAGACCAACAACTCATCAAGAATAAGATACTGTAAAGTGCTCAGCCCTAAATGGATCACATCTTCCTCCAAGGCTTAGGGTTCTTTATGTGAGACTTGGGGGGTTAGCATTGTAAGAGCCAAAGGTAATCACTGACTTTAGGCAGACAGTATTTTTCCATCATGGCAGGGGAGTTGTATGTACAAACCCTTAGTAGTTGTGACAGCATGTATAATATCTGGGAAAGCTCACACCATACAAAAACCTAGCATGGATGGAGAGGTGGGCCTGAAGTCCTAGCTGAGCAGCTATTGGTTAGTGAAACTGCCAGGAGAAGAAGAGTTAGTTGTGGTTTAAGTGTGTGGCTCCTGAGATGTTGACTACCCCAGTGGCTGTTCACACACTCAAGCCTACAGAAGCAGCACTTAGGTAGACACATATGTTTGTTTAAAAAAATGAAAGAGAGCACAATATTGGGTGGGCTTACCTGTGGAAGAAGTTGGGGGAAGGAATGAGTATGATAAAACACAACATAGTACATTCTAAAGAATTAATAGAAAGAATGATACCAAATGGGCAGATTGGGCCTTTTAAGAGGACACTCCATTGATACCATTAATAAAATAGAGCTAATAATATGTGCCCAACTATTTAATTAAACTAATCTAGTTAGATAATCTTGTCCCACATGGTCAATCTGCTAAACTGCTGTGTATCTCATGTCTTATAGTTCCCTCCATTGCTCTTTATTTACAGCTAGCTGGTCAAGAAAGCTCAGAACATTTTCCAGAGAAGTCTGGTTTGTATGGAGTATTAGTGTTAACAGGCAACTTAAACTTGTAATATATATATATATATATATATATATATAAACAAGTTATATATTATATGTGCATATGTACATATGTGCATATGTGTATAGTATATATGTATTGTATATGTATATATGTGTATATCTACACATGTATACACATATATGTATGTGTCTGAGTGGATGGACAGCCATACCTTCAATGAAGATGCATTGGGCAGAACTGAAGGGCTGGCTTGGCTGTAGATGAAATGTGAAAATGAATAGAGCCACAGTTTGTTCAGCCATCCCAAGAGAGAAGGAACAGCAACAGAGGGGAGTCAGGAGGCATCTGAAGCCACTGAACTTTGCCTATGTCACTTCCCTCCTTAGTCCCTTTGTCTAGAAAACACAGATAATCATTCCCGTCACATATTGCTCATGAGGTTAGAGAGTACATTCAATAAAAACGCACTGAAATGCTTTAAAAGCCACAAATAATTCTGCAGCTGTTAATTATCATGTTCAGCCATTGAGCTGAGAGACAGTTTGTGGATGAAAAGGCACCTTTCCTGGGAACCATGTGCACACGTTAGTACCTCACTCTTCTTGGGGCTCTGCATGTCATTATTAATGTTTGATTACTTTCCCCGTCAAAAGCTCCTTGGCAACTTCTGTTACTGTTTGAGAGAAACTGTACTGTCAAGTGCCACGAACATGAACTTTGAAGTGGTATGGATATAGGTTTCATTCTCACATTGCAGTTGACATCTGCATGACCATGATGAAAGGCTTTAATTACAAGAGAAAGCGTTATTAAGGGAAAGGCACCTACCAGTCTCCACATTATACTGTCTGTGATCTTTAAGAAGTTAGCTGATAGCATTGTGCTGCTTTCCCACAGAAGAGATTAGGGTGGGATTGTGCTCACCTTTCCTTCCACCCTCGGTGTAGGCTTCCTGTGGACAGGATCATGCTCTCAAAATTTGAATGGGAAAAAGTCTGCTAACTGCTTACAAGAGTTGCAGCTTCTAGAATTCAAGATTCCTGTTCTTCTTCATCACCATGATCTTCATCTGCTCTAAGAAAATGTCATGTGCTTCATATTTACTGTACGTGCATATGTACGCACGCACACGCGGGTGCACGCGCACACACACGCATACACACACACACACACACACACACACACACACACACACTTTTATATGTATCAATTGGCTTGTTTTCCCAAACTTTCATTTATTGATTGTTTTCTAGGTTAGTGTTCACAGTGATGGGTTTCAGTGAAGAACTGTCAGACACTGTTCTTGTTCACTCCTTTCCCTGTGGTTTCCCCTACGTGTTTTTCTTCTTTGATGGGTTTTTGTTTGTCCCCCAGTCAATTCTCTTCTGTTTGCAGATGATATGTAATCTGTTACCCTATTGACCACCTTTTTATGATTCCCTTTTCTAGTTTCATTACCTGACCTCCCCCTGCACCCCCCACCACACACACAATATTTGTCTTTCAAAATCTAGCTGATTTCACTTGATATATTGAGGTCCATTTGTATCTATTTCCACATACACCATGATTTTGGTACTCTTTACAGTTGTATCAAATTCCATTGTAAGTATGTAATTGGACTTTTGCCTATTTATGGGTTCCTATTTCTACTACCCTTCTCCATACTTATTCCTTCCAACCCTCCAATACTAGGTAGGAAAGAAAGAGGGCTAGAGGGACAAAGGGGTGTCAATATCATTAGACCAATTCCTGCTAATTAGGGGCATCAGATTCTTGGGGGAAGTTTTGATTTTCATTGTCAGGATATTTCTAACCAGCTACTATCAGCCAGCAGCCAGCAACCAGCAACCAACTACTGACCACTCAACAGATGAGCCAAAAAAATAGACAGGTGCTAAAAGATGAAGCCCAATGACCAAAGGATATAGAAAAAATATTCAATTTCACTAACCATCAGAGAAAGACCAAGAAACACTATATTGAGAAATTTCTTACCCTAGTGAAAATGGCAGTGACTAAGAAAACTAATAATAACAAATGCTGATAAGGATACAGATCGACTTGCACACTCCTGATGTGAATATAAATTCATCCAACTACTATAGAACTCAATGTTGCTCTTCACGTAAAAACAAAAACTATATCCAGAGTCTGACCTAGCTATACCACTCCTGGGTATTTATCTGAACAATGCAGAATCAACCTATCAAAGATGTACACATAGCATTTACTGCAGCTCTGTTCATAATAGCTTAGTTATAGAGACAGCACGGGTATCCAGCAACAGAGGAATGAAGGAAAGAAATGGATGTACAAAGGATCTTTATGGTGAGCCATAAAGAAGAGTAAAGTTATATTTGGGGGAGGAATATAGATGTGACTGTAAATAACTGTGTTAAATGAAAGAAGTCAGCCTCAGAAATAGAAGCATCACATGCTGCCTCATGTTTAGGTTCCTAGATTATTTGTGTATGTGTATATGCATATATATATATAATCACATATGTGTACATTCATGACATGAAAGTAGACAATAAAGTATCTATAGGGGAAAGAGGACTAAAGAAGTGGAAGGGTGAAAAAGGAGGATATGGGGTTTGAGAGGCAGTATGCTCAAACTACATTATGTGAAAACATCCTTATGATTTCACAGCTTTTGTGTGCTTTAAAATTTGCTACACCATCTCATCCCTTCATCTATGCCATCAGTAAAAGGGAAGGTCTTGTTATTACCTGTGTCACTTCTTTTGTCCACTAAAGAGTTATTTTCACATGGGTAGTATAAAAAGTTTTCCATCTCCCTGGATGTCTTGAAAAATGTTTTTGGAGAGGAATCAAACCAGAGAGCTTGCTGTTGGAAGGGATAATGAAAGCAAAGGCCATTGGCTTGTTTACATTCTTGATGTCCCAGGCCCACTGACCATCCATCACTACAAGGAGTTCCCACTAGTCTTTGCATCATGGACTGTGTTCTCTCGCTGTACCCATGGGAGCACACGTTGGCCCAGTGTCCCTGAGGTGATGCTGACGCACAGCTTTGCGAGGGGAGGCAATTGGCGCAGGGCCTAGTGATGTCACTAAGGAATCTCAGCGCTTGGATGGTTGACAGTGGCTTCATGTGCCAGATACATGCTGGAAGTCTGAAGGGAATTCTGCTGTCAGAAAGCACGTCTAGAGTAGGTCAAATCCAGTACACAAGACTCAACATGGGGATCTCCTCAACACTCACTCCCCCAACCCCCACAATTGTTGTGGACACTAAAGAAAGTTTGTTGAGTGTTGAAGGGCTGTCAGAAACAGTAGCAGCAAAACCTCCCTTAGCTGATGGACTGGCAATCACTCTCCAATAAGAAGCAACACACAGCTAGCTCTTCCTTCCAAAATATCTGACTAGGGGCTTTTCTTCCAACCCCGACTTCCTGAAGTCTGGATGTTCACTGAGTGAAAACTCTAGGGGGAGCTATTTTGTTTGTAATGTAGCCTGTGATCTGCCCTTTCAAGTAAGCAAGATGCTTTAAAATTCCAGATTCCTCTTAAAGAAAAACTTACTTATGAAACGCTTATAGGGAGAGCCCTGCCCATCATGTTGGAAACTTCACTGGTGTAAAAAGTAGGAAAGGATGCATGCGTTCTTGGTTACATCAAACCGTGCGTGGGTATCCCAGGAGTAAGGAGAGAAACACAGTCTTGAAAAATAAGCAAACCTGGACCTGGATTTCAGCTCAGTAGTAGCTATGTGACTGTTGTATCTGAGGAAGAAATGCTTAGTTTCACAAGAGCTTAGTTGTTGAACATTTAGTTCCCAGTTGGTGGAGCTATTGGGGGGAAGTTCTGGACTCTTTAGAAGACAGGCCCAGTTGGAGGAAGTATATCACTGGGGCAGGTTCTTGGGGAACCTTGTCCCTGACCCCTTCCTGTCTCCCTCTTTCTGTTTCCTGTCCAGAATGAGGCAAAGCAACACTGGTACCACATGTTCATCTGACTATGATGTGCTCCTATGTGTGGAGGTCCAAGGGATTGTCCTCTGATCCCCGTGAAACTGTGAGTCAAAGTAAGTTCTTCTTCCCTTAATTTTTTAGGTGATTTGTTTTGAGTACTGTGATGAAAAGCTAACTAATGTACCAGGGGAAGCATTGGGCAATTGGCTTCATAACATGGGACTGGAAGCCTGTGTTCTCCACCGCTCTTATTTGGATTTAATTTGACACCTGCAAACTGACGAATTGTACGTGCTCAAAAGCTATTTCCACCCCCCACTATTTCTTTAGACTATGAGATAATATACCCACTTACATTCCTGTGTGGATTTTACCCCAGTAATTACCTTCTTTCTTTTTACATGGACAATTAGGTACACAAAAGAGGGCACATACTCCATGCTGGTGCTGGGAGTCCCCTCCCTCATTCCTATCCCTGATAGGGAGGCTGCAGGATGGAGCTTCCAGAGAACAGAGCTTGATACTGCCACGGAAATGCATTTGTGCCCCCAAGCACAGGTCAGGGAGAAAATAATGACAGGATGACATTTGCTTCTGTGGAGAGAACTGGGCAGTGATTTGTTCCTGAACAAAAAGCATATATTTCCTGGCATGCCAAGGACCTGCCTCTGTGGCAGGCTGAGGACTATTCTGCCTTACAAAGATGTAGTATTCTGTGTCAGTTAAGTATCAGGTTAAGATTCCCTCAGAAGACTCTAAGTTACAGACAGCCTAATTCTCAGCATCCAGCAAAGCAAAGGTTACTTTGGAGTCTGTTTTATAAATCATAAGCTGGCTGACTGCTAGGCCAAGAAAACTGTTACTAGTTAACCAATACAGGAAAATGAGGCTGAGGAGAAGCACCCACGACAAGGACCAGAGGGAACCGTTTTCCTAACGCCTCATTCTTTGGCTGTGTGGACCGAAGGATGGTAATGAGGAGCTATATCCTCTCAGGATATTATCTCAGAGTCTTCCTAAAGCCTTGCTAAGAGGTCTCTCAATTTTTCTTTTTAGCCACGTTTATACAAGCGGATTGTATTTGATATTATCCTGGCAGTTCCTTTATTTAACAAAGGACTCTTAGGTTTTCCGTGACGGCAGTTCGGAAGCCTAATGTTAAAATACTTGTTGGGTTTGGAAGTATTCTTAGAATTACGCTGGAAGGACACTGGAGGCAGTTGCTTTAGCTCCCTCATCGTGTAGGTGGCCAGGTGAGTACCATGACACTGACTGTCCAGGTTAACACAGTGCCTAGGTTCTGGGTTGGATGGAGAACTTTGGTTTTTATTTCCCTTTTTTTTTAAATAGTATTTTTATTAATTCTCTGGGAATTTAATACCTACATACAATGTATTTTGATCATTCATATTTTGATCATCAATGCATTTTGATCACCTCTCCTCCCCTCTCAGATCCACCCTCTAACCCCTTCCCAGATTTATATCTCTTAAAAAAATAACCTACAAAGTCCAATTTGTGCTAATCATCTATTCATGGGTGTGGGGCCATCCACTGAAGTATGGGCAACCTACTAGAGGCCACACCCTTAAGAAAACTGACTCCCCTCCCCCAGACACCATCAATTCTCAATATCTCCTCAGCTAGAGGGGGCTCATGAGCCCACCCCCACTCAATGCCAGAACTGGCTTGATCTTGTAAAGGGCTCATGCAAGCAACCAGCAGCTCTGTGAGTTCATGAGTACATTAATCCTGTCATGTCCAGAGAAAACTGTGGTTTTTTTTTTTATTAGATATTTTCTTTATTTACATGTCACATTAATCCTGTCATGTCCAGAGAACACTGTGGTTTTTTTTTTTTTATTAGATATTTTCTTTATTTACATGTCATATGATACCCCCTTTCCCGGTTTCCCCTCCGAAAAAAAGAAAAAAAAAAAGAAAACAAACAACAACAACAACAACAACAAAACCTTGTTCCCTCCCCCCCTCCCCTTGATCACCAACCTACCCTCTCCCGCTTCCTGGCCCTGGCATTCTCCTACACTGGGGCATAAAATCTTCACAGAACCAAGGGCCTCTTCTTCCATTGATGACCAACTAGGCCATCCTCTGCTATACATATGCTGCTGGAGCCATGAGTCCCACCATGTATACTCAATGAGAAGACCAAACCTAAGGATAATAGGTATAGAAGAGAGTGAACAAACACTGTGTTGTTACAGTCTGCTCTGATCTCTGGCTCTTACAATCTTCCTGTCCTTTTTTCATGATGATCCCTGAGCCCTCAGGAAGGGATGTGTATGGATGTCCCATTTGTAGCTAAGCACCCTATAATGTAAACACTTATCCCCTACACTTAAATCAGTTGTGAGTTTCTGTATTAACCCCCATCTATTGCACAGAGAAGCTTCTCTGATGAACTCTGGGAGTCCCACTGAACTATGGCTATAGAGCCAACTATTTACAAGGCAGCTTGCTAATAAGTCCACTTAGCAAAATATTAGAGGTAGGCTCACTTACAAACTTCTCAGCCATGAGTTGTTGCTTAGAGCTACAGTACCAGGCATGTGCTTCCTTCTGTGGATCAGGCCTTAAATCCAATCAGAAGTTGGTTAGTACTCTATAACATCATGCCTCTGTTATACTCACGAGTGTGCACGAGAAGCTGGGAAGGTAGGGTGGAGGAGAGTGTCAGGGGAAGGATAACTAACACTAAAGCTATTTGAAAAAGTCATGTGGAAACTTAGTAGTTTTCAAGCTTAATATGAGTCTAATTGGAGTTATCCTATGCATAGGTGAGTGCATCCAGAAGCTATAGACTGCCAAACAAACAGCCCAGTGCCTGGCACGGGATGCCTCCCATCAAGTTGTTGGTCACAGGATATCCCGGAGAGTCCACAAACAATGCAGGCTATTAGCATTGCTCTTGCTTGTTGTGGTGGTTTGAATGAAAATGGCATCATAGGCTCATAGGATGTGACATTTTTTGGATGTGTGGCTTTGTTGGAACAGATATGGCCTTGTTGGAGGAAGTGTGTCACTAGAGGTGGGCTTTGAGGTTTCAAAAGGTCAAGTCAGGTACAGTGGCTTATTCTCTCTTCCTGCTGCCTGCTGATCCAATATGGAACTCTCAGTTACCACTCCAGTACCATGTCTGCCTTCATGCCCCCACTACCTGCCATGATAGTGGACTGAACCTCTGAACTTCATGCCCACCCGAATTAAATGTTTTTTTTTTTTT
>JADRCD010168752.1:7849-28804 GCA_019843815.1 Montemys delectorum | reverse complement strand
CCTCCTCCTCCTCCTCCTCCTCCTCCTCCTCCTCCTCTTCTTCTTTTTCTTCTTCTTCTTCCTCTTCCTCTTCCTCCTCTTCTTCTTTTTTGATGCAGGGTTTTTCTGTGAAACCCAGGCTTTTCCTGAGTAGTCTATATAACAGGCTGATTTCTAAGTCAAGAGATCTATCTGCCTACATACTTCTGTCAACACCATGCTAGGATTAAAGTGTGTTACCATTGCCTATCTTCTGACAACATTTCTTATTGTTGTCATAAGATAAAATCGAATTTGTTTTTATATTTGCTTTTTTTGAGTGAAATTTTGTTGCTTACCAAAATTTACCTGATTTTCTAAGTAGTTTCTCTGTATGTGTAGAATAAAATAAAAAATAAAGTGCTGAGAATGAGAAAGCCACTAGAGTGTCTTTCCTAGGTTTTGCTTTGATGTTCTACTGGAAATACGATTGTGGTGATAAAAGAACTTAGTGGGGCTTTTTGTTTCCAGACAGGAAAACTCAAAAGATCTCAGGGAAGTCTGTGTTTTGAAGTGTTCAGGAAAGAGAGGTGTCTTATTACCTTTGGTGTGATGTTTTCTATCATTTTGTACAAGGAGTTTTTCCTACATGTATTTTGGTTCTCAAGTTGGAGCGTAAAGCAACCTAGTAATATTCTACAAACCTACCTTTGCTCTCCTTTTTTTAATGTGCTACTTTTTCCTTTATTGTTTATGTAAACAAAATCATATATTTGTAATAAAAAACTTTGAGGTAATGCATCAAATTATTCTTACAAACTTATGATTCTGCTTATGAGAATTATATTTCCATAATACTAGATACTTTTACTGAGCATTTGTCCTTGGCAAAATGGCTTTTTGTAATTCCTTTGATATTTCAGTCTCAACTTTAAGTTATAGGATTCTAAGCCTTGTGCCTGACTTTTTAACATTTGTTCCAAAATTTAATAATAATTGGTAAATTACTATGTATGTGCTATGTTCCAGGACTCTTTGCTAAGTGGTTTCCCTTTTTATATTCAAAAGCACCATATAAATTTGGCAAACTTACTTGGTTGGGTCACATGGTACAAAAGGAACTGGGATTTTCACTTTCTTCCCTTTGATTCATGACCCAGGTCCTAACTCTTTTGTGAGCTACATTTTAAAAGGACAAAGTTTTGCATTTTGCCATATATTTGTAAGTGTATGTTCCTCCAAATTACTGGCAGCTTTTCATTATTTCTGCTTAAGCAGATAGATGTCTGATTCCTGGAAGCTGTAGTCACGGGTGTTTGCACGATGCTGGAATTTGGACTCCAGGCCTCATGTTTGCACAGCAAGTTCTTTTAAGCTGGGAACCATCTGCCTAGTCCCCAGAACTGTAGTTGATAAAGTTTTTAATATAGTTTGACCATGGACATTAAGCGAGGAGAAACACATGCAAGCATGAGATAAGGAGATGTAGATGTGGAGAAGCGAGCTGTGTAAACCAAAGACAGAAGTGAGTCTGGGCCAACAAGAGATAATGTGAAAAAAAAACCTTTAATTAATTAATTGATTGATTGATTGATTATTACATTAATTTATTCTGTGTCTATAGACACAGATGTCTATATGTGTTAGTGTGGATTTATGGAGGTCAAAGGATAATGAATGGGGGAGGTCATCTTCCTACCACATAGGTTCTAGTGATAGAACTTAGATCCTCATGCTTAATGACAAATGCTTTAACCTCCTTTAAAAATTACATTTATTATTTTTGTGGGGGTGGGTGGGCAGGAACTGTATATGTGGATGTCATAGAAATTATTTAATCCCAACTAAGGGGTTCTATCCTGCCTTTGACAGTTTAGTTCTCAGATAAAACACACACACAACCTTTATATTTATAATAAGCCTTAATTAGCACAAGAGCTGGACAGATATAGAACCTCTGGTTGTTATGTCTATTTCACAACCAATAATCCCACTATATAATTTGCCATGTTTCCTTTGGGCAGCTCTTAACTCCAGTTAGCCTGACCCACATTGTCATTATTTTATGACTCACCTAACTCATGGCAGCTTCACCTTCTTTTCCCCTCACCTTCTTTTCCTGTCATGGTTCTTCCCTGATGCCTGAAGTCCTGGAATGCTAAACCCCAGCTATTGACTATTGGTCTCTCTATTCACCAATCAGAAATAATTGGAGGCAATTAGCATCACTTGGGTCTACATGTGGACTCTCCTGTCTCTGGGACAATCAGGCCTTGGGGGCCTGCAGTTAGCATTACTATACATAACAACAGACCAAACCTCAATTAGTAGAGGTTAGTGGCATCTGGTAGTAGTCAGGTTTCTGTTTAGGTCCCAGGTATTGAAGTGATTACATCATACTTGGCTGCAAGAACCTTTACCCATTAAGCTATCTTACTGGCTCATGAAAAATCTTTTGCATGCTAGTTTGGTTCAATGGCACTGCATATGTGAGCTTGCATGTGTGGAGGCCAGAGGACAATCTTGTGTGTTATTCTTCAGGTGCCATCCACCATTTTTTGTAAAACAGGATTTTTGATTGGCTTGGAATTGGACAGGTAGGTTTGGCTGGCTGAGTAGGGAGGACATGGAGTTTCTGTCTCTCTGGAACAAGTGTGTGCCACCAAACCAGGTTTCGTTATTGTCGTTACTATTATTGTAATTGGCTTCTTGTGTTTGGACTGAAGTTTATCATCTGAGTATCTGACCCATGGCTTCCCATGTGAGCAAGAGTGGACAAAACATGTCTATGATTAACTTGTGTATTGTATATGATTGTCCTTGAGTCTAGTATAAAAGTGAACCAGAATGTTGCCTTCTGTCTTAGTTTTGCTTGATCACACTGAAGGTTTAAGAGAAACTTCTCGAAAGTTTAGTTATACAACAAGGGCTATATAATTCTCTAAACTCCGTCCTTCTTACATCTGAGATTACTAAGAATGTACTTTGTTTCATTTTTACCTTTTAGGCACAGTCTGAATTTAGCAGAAATGTGGAATAAATTACTAACACTAAAATTATTAAGTGTTTTTAAGTTTATTAGGGCACAGGCTATGCTGCTGGAAAAGACTATGGGTCCAGTGCAAACAATATTGAGATTTTTCTCTTGTCTGTGATAGTCCAAAGGTAGGCAGCTAATCCACAGAGGGCAATTTCTCTGGCTTTTCAGGGCCACAGGTTCCTCTGTTTGCTTAGCCATTCTCTAGAGATTGATCTGTTTTACTTTCCTGTAGAGAAATGGCATGAGGCAGCTGCTCCTAGCTTGCTAGCTGCAAGGCACCCTAGGATGGTTCTGTCTCTCTCAGCATGCTGAGATATCAAGGAGGCACACTTCCTCAAGCAGAGGATCCTGGGGTTCTGCCAAGGAAGCTGCAAACCTGAGGAAGTGGCCTTCATGATCATTTTCTCATGAGAAAGTAACTTTGTAGCTTAACACATCTAACACACTTTGAACCAAGATATGTTATTGCTAAGGAAACAGCAGCTGGTGAGAACTAGAAACTGGGAAAATTTTATTCTGCTTTGTCTTTAAAAAGAAGTTGAAACTTTAAATAAACTGTGCACTGGCTGACTGGTCTATGTACCCCACCCACCATGTCCAGGTTAATGTGAACCTCACTTGGGACTTCAGTGCACTAGACTGAAGCGGTGAATTAATTAAACCCGATTCGGCTTCCAACTTGTAGTGCAGTCGCTGCACCCACCCAAGAGTTCTCTGGATTCAAGAATGAAAGACACACACACACACACACACACACACACACACACACCCCAGCTGAATTTGGTATGCCTTAACTAAGCTCAATGGCTCTTCATTCCTAATCCTGCTGATGGGTAGCATACATTTCCCTCCGGTACCCCTGATTTAATGCATTTTAAATCTATGTTTTATCTTTGCTTCCCTGTTACCTTCTGGGCAGTCCTCCCCCTAACCCCCCAAAAAAGTTGTATTCATTTTCCACCTACAATGTAGGGTGCCTTCTCTCTTTCAGCTCTTAAATCTGATCATTATCATTCCAGGACATGTCAACCTCCCTCCTCCCCCCCGTCCCTTGTATGCACAATCTAAGTCTGCCTCTGTGTTTTTGTCCAGCCATTGGCAGATGTCAGGGACCTTCAGGTCTGAAAGTGCGGGTTTTTTGGGAGCTGAAATAAGACAAAGCATTAGAACCAATTCCCAACACTAGATGTTGACACTTTACAAATGTATTTTTGATATTGAATTCAGCAACTTTTTTTTTTTTTTTTTAAGAATTTAGGAATTTGATTCCCAGTACTAGGGAGAGTAAAAATAAAGAAGAATATGGCAGACATTTTGCCTATGGTCTCTGTTTATATGTTACGGGCCAGAACTTAGTTACATGCATAACCTCGATTTGAGAGGCACCTAGGAAATGTAATTTACTTTTGCCAACTCTGTATCTTATTAAAGATGTAGGAAATGTGCAGAAAAGATAGAAAATTAGAAGATAATGCCATTTTTTTTTTTTTTTTTTGGGTCTAGATCACCTTGTTATTTTCGTCAGGAATAGGTGTGTAGGGTAGGTCATCCTCTTTCTAATGCTATTTGCAAGTTTGGGGATCATTAGCGCCACCTTTTGGTTCAGTAAGTCTCTGTATGAGCTCAGAGAACTCATGAAAAGGTCTTGTGCTTATATTTGGATTTATTATAGTGAAAGCGTACAGATGGAAATTACCCAAGGGATGAGATGTGTTCATGGGGCATATAGAAGACTTCTATAGGGCAACTTTTATTCTTTCTGAGTAGAGTTTTGATAGTTTTATGCAGGACTCTAGGACACTTTATTATCTGGAGTATTTATTGGATCGGAACACTTTAGATATAACTACTACTAGCATGATTGACATTATTTTGTAGCCCTTTAGAAGGCCTGAAGTTAGTACCACAGGTCATATTATTAATGTCATACTATTTGAAATGTCCAATGTTTAGTAGCAAATTATAAGGATATGTAGAATATTTCTAAGAACTAATTTGGATAAAGTTTTTAATGTATAGCCCTGTGTTCTGGACAGACATGTCTCATGTTTTTGGAAAAGCACAGAAAAAGTTTCATAATATATTTATTGTCTTAAAAACTTTTTGTCTTTATTTTTTTATATATTAGAATTGTATAACTGTTAATGGAGTTTTAAAATTATTTTTATTTTATATATATGGGTATTTTGCCTGCATGTATGTCTGTACCACATGTGTTATTAGTGCCTGTGGAGGTCACAAGTGGGCATCTGACCCCATGGAACTGTAGTTACAGATGGTGGTGACCCTCCATAAAGGTTCTGGATGTGAACCCTGGTTTTATTAAAGGTCACTCAGTACCTTAAATAGTGGAACCAGTAGGACATTTCTGCAGCCTATGAAGGATTTTTTGTTTGTTTTTTTTTTTGTTTTATTTAGGTAAACAAATGTATTGAATGATAGTAGACTGTAGAGTTGGTCAGGTTCAACCCTGGCCCCTCCTAAAATGAGACTTAGCTGACTGATTTTTAAGTTAGTAACTGAGGACCAAGTTGACTCTGTCTCTACCTTTTAGGCACATGGACTAGGTGGACCTTGTATTTAGGGCCTATTTACTTCCTTAGTTCTATTAAAAATATGACTCCTAATGTCTCCACCACAGATAGATGCTAAATTGGTGGAAAGGCACCCATTTGTAAAACAGTTTAATTTCTGTGTCAGGTGGGGGGTAGGTGGGGGGATATGTGTGTGTGGATGTTAGAAACAAACTGTGGGAGTCCTTTCCCTCTACAATAGCATTTCTTAAACCTTCCTAATGTTGTGGTGATCCCCAACCATAAAGTTAATTGTTGTTGTTACTTCACAACTGTAATTTTGCTACTATTATGAATCACAATGTACATGTTTGGTATGCAGGATGTCTGATAGGTGACCCATGTGAAAGGGTTGATTGACCCCAAAGGGGTCATGACCCACAGGTTGAGAACCACTGCTGTACACTTAGGTGAGAAGGGATGGAACTCAGGCAGAGAATAAATGGTAAGAACTGTTTACACAAGCCTGGGACAGGAGAGTCTTGGTAGAAGCATTACAATCCTGCATGCAGATTGAAACAAGATAGGAAGACAGAGAAATCTGCATTTGAATAACCCAAGGGTAAACATTACCCAGTGTACAAAAACATTATGTCTACATTTACCCTTTATGGGCAAAATTACAGTACAGGCACTCTCAAAATTCTCTTAGGCCTGTGGGTTTTTACTCCATTTATTTAACCATTTCTGAGTGCTGAACATAGCTTTTGTAAATTGCTTTTGTGTTTGGTCTCTTATTGCCCATAATCTCAAGAAAAAAAGTAATAGGCCCTACTGCATACATTTCATGAAAAGATTGACTCTGCCTAGCTTTGTGTTCCCTATTCTCTTATTGGCCGTTCATGAACCATGCTTTTATCTTTCAGCCATTGAATACAGCATTTAAAACTGGTAAGTGCTAAAATGCTTAAAACATAAAAATGTAACATTTTGATGATCGTTTTTCTTTAATTTTATGTGTAAAGATGTTTTGCTTGCTTGTATGTCTCTGTACCACTTTCATGCCTGGTAACCACAGAGGCTAGAAGACAGCATTGGGTACTCCTGGTACTGGAGTTAAAGACAGTTGTGAATCACCATGCAGGTTCTGGCAATGGAGTCCACCACAGTCCTCTGAAAGAGAAGCCAGTGCTCTTGGCTGGTCAGCCATCTCTTCAGTCCCAGCCATTCTTTCCATGGTATGTTCAGTAACATTAATACAGTGTGCAGCAGACACTCCCACCGTTCACCAGTAGATCCCTTTCATCTTGACCTGAGATGCTCTTGTTATTACCTCAAGTCCCAAAACACACTCTCCTATTTTCAGTCTCTCTTAAGTACTTGAAGTATCTGGTCTGAGTGGGATGGTAGAGTATTTATCTTTACCAACTGGTGCTTTTTCTTAGCATAATATTTTCACGACTATGTTGTTGCATATATTAAATTTTCTAAGTCTAAATAATATTTCATGTGTTTATGGCATACTTTGTTTTTTGTGGTATTATGTCAATGTGTATTTGGGGCAGCTTCCATCATTTATCTACCATAAATACTGCTGTTGTAAATATGGGTATGTAGATAAATGTTTCATTGTGGCCAAGTGGACCATGCCACCAGACAGAAGAACTGATAAGGTTTAGTGATCTCAAACACCATGAATCTCAGAATTGAGAACGGTAGGAGTGGGGCCACTCTCTGCCTGCTCTACAACATGTAACCAGGACACCCCACGGAGAGGACCAGTACTATCAGTCACTTAGGAAAACCCCCTGGAATCCTTCCCCATGTTAATAGAGCATCACTAGCCTCTCAAACTGAGCCAATGGAAAGCATCTTCCCCTGGATCCCACCCTACACCTCAAAAAGTATGTTTCCTATCCATATGTAATAAAGTACAAAAGTTATTTCACCTAGAATAACCTGAGAGTGTCCGATTTACTGAGCAGTAACACTTGGGAAAGCGTTTTCTCTCCAGAAGCTTTCGTCACTGGACCTTGGAGCAGCCTGATTGGTCAGGCTCATGCCATTAGCAATGTCTGCTGCTGCTGTCCCTGCCACTGGCACTGATGCTGCCATGGTAGCAGATAAGTGCCAGGACTCTGACTACTTGCCCTGTATTGTCGGCCCAAACTTCCCTGCTTCCCTTGTAAGAGCTGCTAACACTTTGCCTGTTTCCTGCTAGACCAGAGACCCAGGGAACCAATTTGCCAAGGACCACATCTACTTTGAGTTTGGGTATATACTTAGAAGTGGATCGAGATAATGTAAGGGTGCTGTAATGCTTTGAATTTCTGCCATGCTGCTGTTTCCCACAGGAGAAGCATCATTGTATATTCTCATATATTTTCTTTCTTGGGGGATGAAAACAAGAAGATCAGGAATTCTTGGGTATCTAGGTTACATAGAGTCTGACTCAAGAAAAACAAGGGCTGAAGATATAGCTAAGTTATAGAGCACTTGCTTAGGGTGCACATGATTTGGATTCAATACTTAGACTTTCCCCAACACCCTGAATCCCAGTATCCATCCATTTCTGTGTGAAGTGGCATCTCCTTGGGATTTTGTATGATTAGTAACTGAGAGAATATTGTCATCTGCTTATGGACCCTTCAAACTTGTTCATAATTAGATTACTTTTGTCATTAATAATAAAATTAGTTTTAAGTAGTCTATATCTTTTTTATTGATTTAAGTTTTATTGCATTATGATGAGAAAAGATACATGATTTCAATTTATCTGCATTTGTTAACAGTTAAAAACATTTTAAGTAAATAGAATTAAATCACATTCTTGTTTCCCTTTTGTACCCCAACTCCTCCCAGAGTCCCCACTTCAATACCTACAATATCTTTTTTTGTCATATTCTTTAAAATTTATAAAATATTGTAACAATAAAAATGAGTATTATAAAAGTTTGATATAAAACAACAATCAATTTAACAGTATTATGTAGATGCTCGTCTACAGCAATACTGAAAATACATCTGTTTTTCTTAATATAAATTTTAAATAACTTCAAGCATATTAACTGTATATTTTAAAATAGTACATCAATACTAGTATTTTTTTAAAATCAGCATAAACATATAAAGTCTGTTTGTTTGTTTTATATTTAGTAGAGCTTAAAATCTTGGCTCTTACTGTGGTACATGGCCAAAATAAGACAATTTTTAGACATTAGCTTTTATTGTAATAAGGCTCTACTTCAGTGACTCTTCAAATCACCAAAGGATTTTATTTCCATCGTAGCTAAGTTGAGAGTTGACATTTCTGCTGCACCAAGGAATGAATTGTAGGCACGATTTTTGGATACAGACTTCCTGATATAGTCAAAACTATTTGACTTGAGTGAGTGATTTTATTCTCATCCCACAGAGAACAGGTTACATTCTTTTAAGAAATGATGTGTGTATTATGGCTATCCATAAAGTCATTCACCAACTGTTTCAATGAACAATGGTTCTACTTGGAGAGTGGCACAGACATTAGGTGAGGGTAAGAATCTAGTTCATTGGCTGGGATAATTTGGAAAAGCATTCATCTCAGAGAAAGAGTAACTTATAAAGTCCGCTTCTTCAAACTTGATATAATAGTTACAAATGTCAAGCAAAGCATTCAGTCTCACTCTTTGTTGTTCTCTTAGAAGTAACCTCCCAAGTGAATTGTCTATGCTTCTTTTGGCTGTATAAATACTTTTGAAATATGTAAGCTGTTCTGAAAACCATAGCATAGTGTGAAAACATGAAATAAAAAATACTACTAAGAGAGGCTGAAAGTGTATATAGATTATGCAATATTGGACCATTGGATGACAGTCAACAAATTTCTAATTCTTCATACTTTTCAATTTCAATTGATTAGGATATGTTGGTAATATTAATTTTCATATTAAGACACTAAGAAAAAGTAACTGTCACTTCTTGTTTTTGTTGTAAGAAATGGAATTAGGTTTGTGTGGGTTTGTTGAAAGATTACTTTCTTGCTTCTTCTAGGGCGTAGTTTTGCTCTTTATGTTGGTGTTTTCCATCTATTATCCTTTGTAGGGCTGGATTTGTGGAAAGATATTGTGTAAATTTTATTTTGTCATGGAATATCTTGTTTTCTCCATCTATGGTAATTGAGAGTTTTGCTGGACTGGCATTTGTGTTCTTGTAGAGTCTGTATGACATCTGCCTAGGATCTTCTAGCTTTCATAGTCTCTGGTGAGAAGTCTGGCGTAATTCTGATAGGCCTGCTTTTATAGGTTACTTGACCTTTATCCCTTACTGCTTTTAATATTCTTTCTTTGTTTAGTGCACTTTTAATATTCTTTCTTTGTTTAGTGCACTTGGTGTTTTATTATGTGATGGGAGGAATTTCTTTTCTGGTGCAGTCTATTTGGAGTTCTGTAGGCTTCTTGTATGTTCATGGGCATCTCTTTCTTTAGGTTAGGGAAGTTTTCTTCTATAATTTTGTTGAAGATATTTACTTGCCCTTTGAGTTGGGAGTCTTCACTCTCTTCTATACCTATTATCCTTAGGTTTGGTCTTCTCATTGCATCCTGGATTTTCTGGATGTTTTGGGTCAGGAGCTTTTTGCTTTTTGTGTTTTTTTGACTGTTGTGTCAATGTTTTCTATGGTGTCTTCTGCCTCTGAGATTCTCTCTTCTATCTCTTGTATTCTGTTAGTGATGCTTGCATCTATGACTCCTGATCTCTTTCCTAGGTTTTCTATCTCCAGGGTTGTCTCCCTTTGGGATTTCTTTATTGTTTCTATTTCCATTTTTAGATCCTTGATGGTTTTGTTCATGTCCTTCACCTGTTTGATTGTGTTTTCCTGTAGTTCTTTAAGGGATTTTTGTGTTTCCTCTTGAAGGGCTTCTAGCTGTTTACCTGTGTTCTCCTGTATTTCTTTGAGGGTGCTATTTATGTCTTTCTTAAAGTCCTGTATCATCATCCTGAGAAGTGATTTTAGATCTGAGTCTTGCTTTTCTGGTATGATGGTGTGTCCAGGACTTGCTATGGTGGGAGAATTGGGTCTGATGATGCCAAATAACCTGGTTTTCTGTTGCTTATGTTCTTACATTTGCCCAGCACTATATGGTTATCTCTAGTGCTACCTGCCTTTGCTAAATCTGACAGGAGCCTGTCCTTCCTGTGATCCTGGTTGTGTCAGAACTCCTCAGAGTCAAGCTGTCTCTGTGATTCTGTGATTCTTGAATCCTGTGATCCTGGGCATGTTAGAGCGCCTGGGAATGGAGCTTCTTCTGGACGTAGTGGAACTGGCTGTGGAGTTTGCACCAAGGTCTGCTTAGGGCACCAGCTGGCCCAGACTTAAGTAGTGTATATCTTTATCTCCTATTGAATATATGATTTCACCTATTTTCTCCCATTTTGTAGTTTGGCTTTTCACTACTGTGTCATTTGATGCAATTTTAACGTAAAAGATTTGGTTTCTTTTTTTTTTTTTTTTTTTTATGTATAAGTATTGTGGATTGCTTGTAATGCTATTTGTGTTAATTTGGCCCCCCAAATCACACAGGAACCCACATGTCTTCCTGTAAGTCGCTTGCTGTTTATCCTTACTCCCAGTTGGCTGTAATAGGATTAATACATTTTCCCGGTGGCCAATGGCTGGGGAGGGGGAGAGAAGTAGGACTTTAGATTGCCCAGGCAAGAGAACCACAGGAGAGGAGGAATCTCCATTGCCAGGGAAAGAGAAAGTTCCAGTCTGAGAAATGTAGAACAGAGAGATAGAGACACTGCTAAGATGTAAGAGTCGGGGATTGTGGAGTTTGAGGGCTGCAGGCCTGGGTCCATGGCTGCCAGGATGGAATATATGTTTTAGTAAGTAATAAACCAGGAATACTGGAGGGACTGTGTTAGTTGTGAGGAGGTTTGGATGTACCCAGCCGTTGTGCTGTTCGAAGCATATTAAATAGATGCCTCTGTGTGTGTGTGTGTCTGTCTGTCTGTGTGTCTGTCTTTCATTTGTGAATCATTTTGGAGGGTGGCGAGGATTGTGTACTGTTGCCACCAGCAGAGTGATTTGAGTAGTGATAATTATTAGTTCAACATATAAGTATTTGGCTACATGTATGAATATTTACAGTGCGTATGTAGAGGACAGAAAGGGTTGTTGGATGTCCTGAAACTCGAGTTATAGATGGTTCTATGTTGCCTTGTGGGTGCTGGATACTAAACCTTGATCCTGTGCAAGAGAAGCAAATGTTCTTAAGTGTTGAACCATCTCTTCAGCTCCGATTTTTTACTTTTTCTCCCCAAAAATTTAATTAAGAGTTTTAGCTAGCATACAAAATCCTGGGATTTATTATAGAATTTTCATGCATATATATCATTTGTTCATGTCACCCTCCAGCTTCTACTCCTTTATTCCAGTTGATATCTGTCATGGACCCCTTTCTGCTTTCACAGTACTAAATCGGAATATTTTCAAGTTTATCTATTCTTTTGTTTTTGTGCTTTTCATATCATATCCAAGAAATCATTGACAAATCCACTGTCACAATTCACCTATTTTTTTCCTAGAAGAGTTCAGAAGTTTTGATCTTATGTTTAAGTCCATTTTAAAATCTATTTTGAATTAATATTTATATATAGTGTAAGCTAATGGTCCACCTTCTTTTGCATGTGATATCCCAGTTTCATTAGCTCTCTTCATTTAAAAGAATGTCCCATTGATTTCTTCTGGAGAAACCCCTTGAAATACAGATGTCCCTGGATTCCACTATATCTTAAACTAGGTCCTCAGTTGTAAGTAGCTGCTTAAGTAGAAAACTGATAGCTAATGTAAGGGGAAAAGATACTGAGAAGAGTGATAGGTTTGGGCCCAAACCAAGCTTAATTCCCCTTATCCTAGAGTGGTTACAGGTTGCTTTCTCTGCATTTGTGTCACCTTATGAGTTATGTCGTATGACTAAAATGTGCACATCAATTAACTCATTGTATATTTGTTTTAGCTAATAATATTTCTGGTAACTATAAGTGAAGGTAAGGTAGCACTTACATCTGGATGTGACTACAGTAATGAGACTGATTAAAAGTTACTCAAAGGCAGTTGTACTTACTTTTTTGGTTATTGGCTTGTTTGAGATAGAGTCTGGCTACATAGCTAGCAAGCCTCTGGTGGTTTGAACTCAGAGTTCTCTTGCCTTACCTTCCTGAGTGTTGTGATTACAGGTATGACTTACTGTACCTGGCTTGCTCTTCCTATTTCTCCTCCCCTCCCCATCATCATTATACTACTAGGTAGCCAAACTGGCCTTAATCCTTCAGCCTCAGTCTTCTGAGTGTTGAAATTACAGTGGGTACCATCAAGGTTCAGTTTCATTTATTAATAGTCCATATATTTAGGAGTTACAAATGTCAGATTAATTATGACTATTTGGGAGAGCTTTGCCAGTGTGTGATGAACTGTTTATAATTTATGGTATTAGTAATTCTTTTTTAGTAAATATGTGAAATACCACTTTTGCACAAAACTGATTGTTCCTAATGATAAGATTGTTCCTTTGATAAATACTAAAATTAAGAATCAAATGTGGTGGCTAATGTTAGGACTCAGGCTGAGTCAGAAAGATAGCTGTGAATTCTAGACCATCCTGGGCTTTAGATACCCTATGTCTCTTGGTGTGGGAACCTTTCTACAGATAAGACTGCAGAGACATCAATAAACTATTTCTTTTTTTTGTGATGTTATTGATTAGCAGAAATTTATGCTTTTCTATCATGACACATTATAGATTATAAGGATAGAGTTTTACTTGGCTCCTTATTTAACACCATATTACCCATCCTATAAACGATTTGTAGTTAATTCTGACATACTACATGGTTTTGTTGCTATCAGTGTGGTCCAAAGGCTGAGTTTGTCTGTACTACTTTTAGAAGAGAATTTTGTGATCTGTGTGTTCAGAATTTGATTCTGAATTTTCAGAATTTTTTTTCTGTTAAAAATTTATTGTTTTTATTTTAATAATATGCATGCGTATGTGGCAGCTGCTTGGTGGTGGTGGTGGGTATGCACACAGGTGAATCAAGGTGCGGGCATCTAGAGAGTGTGTCTGAGCTCTTGGAGCTGGTGCTAGAAGTGGTGGTAATCTGCTAGATGTGGTTGCTTTGGCCAGACTCTGGTCCTTTGCAAGAGTAGTATGTTCTGTTATCCTCTGAAGCATTTTTCCAGTTCTGGAAAAGATGTTTTTGTTCATTTCGCTTATTTGTTTTTTGTTCTTGTTTTTGTTTTTTCTTGGAAACAGGTTCTCAGTATGTAGCCCTGGCTGGCCTGAATCACTCTTGACTATCCAATTACATGTACCATTAATGGCAATTTAATATATTTCCATTATAATTTTTGAGTATGTGAAACAAGATTCTTGTTGGTCTCAGTTAAATATGAGTGTGTATATAAATGTGCTGTCTAGGTTTATGCCAGCAGGACATAAGCTATAGTCATCATAAAGGAGGGAACCTCGATTGAGAAAATGCCTCCCCATAAGTTCAGACTGTAATCAAGCTTATAGGGTATTTTTTAAATTATTGATACAGGAGGGCCCAAGCTGTTGTGAGTGTGGCCACTCCTGGTCTGTAGTTCTGGCCTGTATGAGAAAGCAAGCTGAGGAGTAGTAAGTAGCACTACTCACTGACCTCTGCATCAGCTCCTGCTTCTAGGTTGCTACCTTGTTTGAGTTCCTATCCCAACTTCCTTCAGTGGGAGAAACAGATATATTCCTTCAGATAGACTACAAAGTGGAAGTATAAGGCAAATATACTCTTTCCTTCACAAGTTGCTTCTAGTCAGTGTTCCATTACAGTGATAATAACCCTAACTAGGGCAGTGAGTATCAATGCAAGTGTTGATAAATGTATATATAGTTTGTTCCTATCATTTGCCTTGTATTTGGCCTTTTAGTAAATAGTTGTCTTGTGGCAGGAACACCTGTTGATGACTCTGTGCTTAAGGATGTTCCATTGCCCATGCTGCTGAAAATCTTCACCTTGAGTTCATTTGTATAAGAGCTTTGCTTTCTCCTTCCATAAAAAGATAATTTCTTATTCTGTAGCCCTTGCTGGCCTTGAACTTGGAACTCCTGTGTAGCCGAAGCTTGCCTTGAACTTTTGCCTCTCCTCCAGTCTCAGACCCCTGAACAACAGGCATGGTTCACCATATTTGAGGTTGTTTTAAGGCTAAAGACTTTTATAGGTTATCCTTTTATAAGTTAACTTTTATCATTTGTTTTATCTCCTTGAACATAGCATGGTTATTGAAAAGGCTAAAGTTCACTAACCACTAATTTTGTTCTTTGGTGGTTCTTATTTGTATACTTTATTTCTTTGTGTCACAGTCGTATTTGTAAATTGGCTGTAGAAACAAGTAAACAAAAGTGCTGTCATGGTGGAATATAGTTGGTCTTGCCAGTTGCTTCTTGCTAGTGTTGCTTCAGTCCACTTCACAGATAAACTAATGTGAGGTGGGGTTTAATTTCTGGAAAACTTGATTTGTTTACTTCTAGTTTGTTCTTATTTCTAAGATACTATCCCCTTATATAGAGATCAGAATATCTGGAAGATTCTTGTACTCCAGTTCTCATTACTTTAGTATTGTGTTTGTTAAAAACATGGCCCACTCTTCAGCCCCTCCGCTGGAGTTGACAGATTATTCTCAGAGGGGAAAGAGTCCCATTGAGGAGAAGTAGCAGATCTTTGCAAACTCTGTTCTCTTCTGATTCTTAACTAACTTCCACTACTTGGGAGGTGTCTTTGCTTTGGGACGAATTCGAATAGAAAACATAGTTTTAGTTTCTTGTGGGGTTTGCTTGGTTTTGTGTTTTTCCTTCAGTATTGACACTAAACCTACATTCTTGAATGACAGGCAAATGCTGCACTCCTGATCCATATCCATAGTCTTCGCATCTATCTGAGTGTCAGATGTGTCTGCGCTCCTCGTTATACCATCTGTAAAGATTTTCTCACTGACTTTTCACAGCAGAAATCTTGGTGAGTATAAGATGCTCTTAAATGAGTAATCAAATGAATGACTGTTTTTTAGTTTCTCACTTATTTTTCTTTTATTTACTCATTTTTTTCTTTTAACTGAGACTGTTTATGTAGTCTAGCCTGGTCCTGAAATCATTATGTAAATGGGGCCGGCCTTGAACTCCTGATTCTCCTTATTCTATCCCCTAGACACTGAACTTATAGGTGTAATACACTATACCTGGCTTTAAATTTGAAGATATATTTTATTTGTAGAGAATTGGCACCAGGAGACAGCTCCCAGCTTGCTAGCGTCCAGGCAACCTAGGGTCTTTGTCATTCTCAGGGGACTGAGACCCCGGAAGCATACTTTCTCAAGCAGAGAATCCTGGTGTTCTACTAAGTAAGCTGCAAACCTGAGGAAGTAACCTTCCTGTTCCTTTTTCCATGAGAAAGTAACTTTGTTCACAGTTTAATAGATATCATGATGGGAAGCAATGCAGCAAGCAGCGGGCGTGGCAGCTGGAGTACAAGGTAGAGAGCTCACATCTTTAGCCACAAAGCATGAAGCAGAGAGAGCAGACTGGATATGGCAACAGTCTTTAACCTCTCACAGCTTACCTCCTGGGACTTACTTCCTCTAGCAAGGCCATACCTGTTAATCTCTTCCAGACAGCACCACCCGCTGACCAAGTGTCCAAATCTGTGGGGACATTCTTACTCATATGACTGCATATAGTTACATTAATGATTGTGACATACACATTAGCAGAATTATCAAGTCATTTGCTTTTAAAAGTAGGTGTATAAGTTCAGAGTTTTGAAGCAGTAATTTTGTAGTAGGAATTTTTTTGACTCTTAAGGGATGAAGTCTTTAGGACTGGCAAACAAGCTACTTAAGGAGAATTTAAGAGAAACCTATGGCAATTCTGGGCTTGATAATGAGTACACCATTGAACACCCTTGCACCTGCCTAGAGCAAATTTGAAAGCAAAACTCTTCTGTCCACAGAATTACTAATTTAGTCTCAGGGTCCCTAAAACATTTAAATTGTCTTTCTTACTCCAATGACTTCTGTGTGTCTTTAGCCAACTTTCATGTATATGATATGCCATTAATACAAATGTCAGAAAGAGAAACCAAATCAAAGGTCATTTCAAAAACTAAGAATCATGTATGTGGATAAAATATATTTTAAGTGTTAAAGATTCTCATACATCTTACCAAAGCTAATTTGACTTTGATAGTGTATGTAAGGCCTCATATAATAATCTTTGATTTAAACTTATATAATTACATAAAGCAATGTAAATATTGTATTACTTTATGAAATATGATGCAGTGATAGCCTAAGTTGTAGCTAGAAAAATTTGACTTTGTGTCTCTTTTGATCTAACAATGCCTTAAGTAGCTTACTAGTTAGTCCCTAAGCCTGAAGTTTGGGACATGCCGGGATTTGGTAATCCTGGTGTTGTGGCACAGTTAAGTGGGTTAAGTGGGTTAAGTTACGTTGTGGATTAAGTGCTGCCTTAAGAATGCTAGTGTTTTCTGTCCTCTGCCCCGTCTTCCCTTCTGTGCCCTCGTGGCTCTGCTCTTGTTTGCCTGCCTCTACCCAGTCTGCAGGGTCTCACCCCTCTCCCTTTTCCCAGTAAACTTCCTTATACCTGACCTCTTACATATAGTAATTTCTCAAGAGCACATCTTAGCATGGACTACAGTAATACTCCCTGTATTATATTATACTCCCTGTGGTGTATTATATTTCAGCCTCATGTATTATATTTGTTATCACAACAATCAGTCCTTTATGAGGTGTTCTTTTAATGAACTTCTTGGGGAGGGATGCATTTTGTATGACAGATGTGTTATACTGGGTGTGTTTTCTTGAGTGGCTACTATGACACAATTTAAGAGCCATTTTAGGTCAGATGATGAAGGGTGTTAGCATTCTGTCTAAGCGCTACCCCAGTTACCTGGCAAAAGCCAGGTAGGCCTGACCCCCTCCTCACTCTCATGTCCTCTTGATTTGCTCTTTCCCTGCTTTCCTTCCCCTTCTTTCCCCATTCCCTTCCTGCCTTACTCTCCACATTCTCAGGACTCCTCTACTTCTCTACTCTCTTTCTCTGCCTCTACTGCTCTCTTAACTACCCCCCCCCACCCTTAATAAACTCTATTCTACGCTATACCATTGTGTGGCTGGTCCCTCAGGGGAAGGGATACCTTAGCATGGGCCTGCAGAGGCATCCCTTCCCCCATACCTCACCACACCTCCATAGAACATATCCCTTTTCTCTTTATCTATTTATAAACACATCAAAGGGAATATTTTAGTAGATTGTTTACCTAATTAATGGTAACAAGTAAATGATTGTTAGTTGGATTTATTGATGTTTTATGCAAAATGAATGTTAAGTGTTGTTATTTAGGAGGGCATAGATTCTCCATTGACCCTTTTTTCCCAGTTGAAAAGTTGAAAAGAGTTTAAATATGAGCCTTAAAGTGTAAGGAGAATGTTCTCTGGACAGATTGCACTGATAAAGCAACCTGAAAATAATGCATTTGATAAACTTTACTTGGCATTAATCTTTTGTCTTGTATTAACTGGACATTTGAGTTTTCAAATTCCTTTTTCCTTTGATAAAATATCAATGAAAGTACATTATTGTATAAAATTCATTTATTTTTTTTTCTCTCCGTACTGAAGCTCCACCTACCATGAGGCAATGTTGTTGGAAGAAGCAAGCTGAAAATGATGGCTGGGAAAATTGGTGTGTTTTAATGAATAAATATATTTACACATCTAGATAATTTTTGTTCTTTTTAGCTTATGATATGGCTTCAGGTATAACATGTTATTTTATACACCAACTCTATTTTCACTGTTCATAAACTCTAACCCTTATAGTTCGTTTTACTGTCAAGAATTTTGTCCTGAGGAAGTAGATATTCTTTTTTTTTCTTTCTTTTTTAAGGTTTTGTTCCATTATGAGGAGAAAAGTTACATGATTTCAATTTATCTGAAGTTGTTAATATTTAAAAACCTATTTTAAGTAAATAGAATTAAATCACATTCTTGTGTCACTTTTGTACCCAAATTCATCCCAGAGACCCCCTTCAATACCTATAATATCTTTTTTGTCATATTCCTTAAAATTTATAAAATATTATAACAATAAAAATGAGTATTATGAAAGTTGTTCGATATAAAACAGCAATCAATTTAACAGTCTTATGTAGATGCTTGTCTACAGCAATACGGAAAAAAAATATGTTTTTCTCAATATAAATTTTAAATAATTCCAAACATATTAACTGTATATTTCAAAATAATACATCTCTACTAGTATTTTCTTAAATGAACATAAATGTAAAAAGTCTTTTTGTTTATTTGTTTGTTTTGTATTTAGTAGAGTTTAAAATCTTGGCTCTTACTGTGGTACCAGACCAAAATAAGAACTATTTTTAGACATTGGATTTCATTGTAATAAGGCTGTACTTCAATGACCCTCACATCACCAAAGGATTTTACCTCCATTGTAGCTAAGCTAAGAGTTGACAGTTCTGCTGCACCAAGAAATGAATTGTAGGCACAATTTTTGGATACAGACTTCTGCTATGGTCAAAATTATTTGACTTGAGTGAGTGACTTTATTCTCAGCCCACAGAGAACAGGTTACATTCATTTAAGAAATGGTGTGTGTATTAAGATGGTCTATCCATAAAGTTATTCACCAACTGTTTGAATGAACAATAGTTCTGCTTGGAGGGTGGCACAGACATTAGGTGAGGGTAAGAATCTAGTTCATTAGCTCTGATAATTTAGAAAAGCATTCATCTCAGAGAAAGAGTAACTTATAAAGTCCTCTTCTTCAAGCTTGATACAAGAGCTACAAACGTCAAGCAAAGCATTCAGTCTCACTCTTTGTTGTTCTCTTACAAGCCACCTCCCAAGTTAATTGTCTATATCTCTCTTGGGTATATAAATACTTTTGAAATATATAAGCTGTTCTGAAAACCATAGTATAGTGTAAAAACATAAAATAAAAAATACTACTAAGAGAGGCTGAGATAGGAGAAGCAAGATCTCAAGACCATTATGTTGTACACAGCAAGACACTGTCACGAACAAATAAGCTGAAAGTGTATATGGATTGTATAATATTGGACCTATTTCTCCAATTACCAAATTAGAGAGACCATTGGATGACAATCAACAAATTTCTAATTCCTCATATTTTTGAATTTCAATCGATTAGGATATGTTGGTAATAATAATTTTCATATTAAGACATTAAGAAAAAGTAATTGTTACTTCCTGTTGCTTTTGTTGTAAGAGGTGGAATTATGTTTGTGTGGATTTGATGAAAGATTACTTTCTTGCTTCTTCTAGGGTGTAGTTTTGCTCCTTATGTTGATGTTTTCCATCCTTTGTAGGGCTGAATTTGTGGAAAGATATTGTGTAAATTTTATTTTGTCATGGAATATCTTGTTTTCTCCATCTATGGTAATTGAGAGTTTTGCTGGATATAATAGCCTGGGCTGGCATTTGTGTTATTGTAGGGTCTGTATGACATCTGCCCAGGATCTTCTAGCTTTCATAGTCTCTGGTGAGAAGTCTGACGTAATTCTGATAGGCCTGCCTTTATATGTTACTTGACCTTTATCTCTTACTGCTTTTAAAATTCTTTCTTTGTTTAGTGCATTTGGTGGTTTGATTATTATGTGATGGGAGGCATTTCTTTTCTGATCCAGTCTATTTGGAGTTCTGTAGGCTTCTTGTATGTTCATGGGCATCTCTTTCTTTAGGTTAGGGAAGTTTTCTCCTATAATTTTGTTAAAGATATTTACTGGCCCATTACCTTGGGAGTCTTCACTCTCTTCTATACCTATTATCCTTAGGTTTGGTCTTCTCATTGCAACCTGGATTTCCTGGATATTTTGGTAGGATCTTTTTGCTTTTTGCATTTTCTTTGACTGTTGTGTCAGTGTTTTCTATGGTGTCTTCTGCCCCTGAGAGTCTCTCTTCTATCTCTTGTATTCTATTGGTGAAGTTTGCATCTGTGACTCCTGATTTCTTTCCTAGGTTTTGTATATCCAGTGTTTTCTCTCTTTCTGATTTCATCATTGTTTCTATTTCCATTTTTAGATTCTGGATGGTATTGTTCATTTCCTTCACCTGTTTGATTGTGTTTTCCTGTAGTTCTTTAAGGGATTTTTGTGTTTCCTCTTGAAGGGCTTCTAGCTGTTTACTTGTTTTCTCTTGTATTCCTTTGAAGTTGCTATTTATGTCTTTCTTAAAGTCTTGTATCATCATCATGAGAAGTGATTTTATATCTGAATCTTACTTTTCTGGTGTAATGATGTGTCCAGGACTTGCTATGGTGGAAGAATTGGGTTCTGATGATGCCAAGTAACCTTGGTTTGTGTTGCTTA
>JADRCD010168747.1:0-17594 GCA_019843815.1 Montemys delectorum | reverse complement strand
AGAGAGAGAGAGAGAGAGAGAGAGAGAGAGAAGAAGAGAAAGAGAGAGAATGAAATTATAAAATGACCATTGTTTCCTTATTTCTATTTGTGATGTATTCAACACACAAGGTAGTTAGCTCGGTCTACTTTTCATTTTAGTTAAAAGGTATTGGAATTTAATTTAATTTTTTTTACCCTAAAACATTCAAGGAATTTTACAGTTTCAAAGTAATATAATTGTTTAATTTTACTAATAACATTGTTAAAACCTAGTTTTTTTTCTAAGTTAGAAAAAGACAGCTCCTAATTGAGAATTATACCTTAAGTTACAGGGGAAAAGGGGAGGCTTTTCTTAAAAGTACATGTAAAATCCCATTTCTTTTCTATTTGAGTATATGACAACTGATTGGCTGTATAAAATAAATTTTCTATCACTCGCTTGTAGTAATTTTTATCTTCCTTCAGTATGACAGTTTTTAAAAGCTAGGATTTTTCCTTTTTATGTAGTTGTGTGTGTATGTGTGTATGTGTGTGTGTGTGTGTGTGTGTGTTTTCATGTTAATGATGTAAAGTTTAGGAATGAATAGTAATCAATTATCTTATACATCAAGCAGTGATTGTAAGATTAGCACTTTTATTAAGCTAAATAAAAGCTCTATCACACATTGGAATTTTCAGGTCTTTTATCAAAATAATCAGTAAATAAATTATAGAAACATTTTCCCACATACTTTTTAAGGAAAAGTAATAAAACATCTATAGTGGGATGAGCTAGTGTAGTAAAGGTAATTTACAATTTTAGAATTAGTTATGAAAATTCTGAGCTTTGACTCTACACTATTAACCTACCTTTTAATTATATTTTAATCTTACTAAGTGATTTTTAACAAATAAGCTTATTGGCTGTTAGCTGTTTTCAAGAAGAAATTTTGGGATTTATCTTAGTTGTTGATCTGTTAATTAGTTTATCCTTATGAATGTATGTTGTCTCTTAATTTAAAATATGTTATAAAACCACTGATCTACAGAGGGAGAGCATGATAGGAGGATATACATATTTACATAGTACTGAGTCATTGTGTTAAAAATATTTTTGATTACTTATATATGAGTCTTAGAAACATTTTTCTTACTGGTATTTTGGTTTTGAAAAGTTACAACAAACATTTCAAAACAATCATTTTGATGTCCAATTACAGATGATAAACATAAAAATACTAATATATAATGAGCAAAATTTGCCCATTTTAGTTTTTAAATTAGATTTTTATTAGAATGGTATGTAATTGTTTTTTCCTGAAATTTCTGACTTTGTGTTATGTAATACTGCCCTCAGAGGGCCAAGGTAAGTAAGTTCATTTTTAACATTTAAAAGTGGCTTTGCTGGCATTTATTTGATGTTAATAAGCTTGATTTTTGGAGGCGAGTAAGTCTATTTGAATAGTTGAGTAGTGTTTTATTTCTTATCGCATTTCTTTGATTTGTTCTTTCTTTTTGAACATGTTAAAGATAATCTGGGCATTTCAATTTGATGACAACATTTAAGCACAGTTCTCTCTTGAAAAAATATTTAACAGTTGACTGAATACAAATTGCTGCATTAATTCCATATACAAAGAGGGTAAGAAAATCACCACCCAGAAAAGTCAAAGTGATTTTACTTGTGTGTGTATGTGTGTGTATGTGTGTGCGTGTGTGTGTGCGTGTGTGTATGTGTGTGCGTGTGTGTGAGTGTGTGCGTGTGTGTGTGCGTGTGTGCGTGTGCGTGCGTGTGTGTATGTGCGTGCGTGTGTGTATGTATGCGTGTGCGTGTGTGTGTGTGTGTGTATGCGTGTGCGTGTGTGCGTGTGCGTGTGTGTGTGCGTGTGTGTGTATGCGTGTGCGTGCGTGTGTGTGTGTGTGTGTGCGTGTGTGTGAGTGTGTGTGTGAGTGTGTGTGTGTGTATGTGTGCGTGTGTATGTGTGCGTGTGTATGTGTGTGAGTGTGTGTGTGTGTGAGTGTGTGTGAGTGTGTGTGAGTATGTGTGTGTATGTGCGTGTGTGTATGTGTATGTGTGTGTGCGTGTGAGTGTGTGTGAGTGTGTGTGTGTGTGTGAGTGTGTGTGTGTCACTTTTTCATGTATTTAACTATAGATATTAAAGTATTTAAATTATTTGTATTTATAATAATTTGCATCCCTACATTTGGATTTGTATATATAACATCATTCATTGAAATGGAAGCTTATTTCCCTTTCAATTAAAAATATAAACATATTTAACATTTTAATCAAATAAATATAAGGTAAAAATAATATATATAAAATATCAGCAGTTAAAAATGTATTTTTTCCAAGTAATTTTAAAACCAAGTGTAGTATGTAGTTTAATGTGTTTCAGAATTCAGAGTGGGATCAAATTGTACCATAAAAGATGAAACACAGGAAAGGAATAATGTCAAAGGAAGGAGCTGTAGCCTTTTCTTTGTACTTTTGTGTATATTATTTTTAGTGACATTAGAAAGGAATGAAATGTTTGATATCCAATTTATTGCCTTTTCAGGGTCATGTGATATTGAATTTAAAAAAGATTTCTATGAGAATATTGGCAGCTTTTTTTTTTTTTTAAATCAAGATCTTTGTTGGTGCGAATGGTGGATAAAAACAGGACCAAGTATAGTAAATAACGAAATGGAAATTTTTCCTATAGGGTGTGGTGTGACTGTGTGGAGGCCAGAGGTTGGTGTCAGGTGTCTCTGTCCATCAGTCTCCATCGTGTTAATTTTTGGGGTAACTCATTGGGAGCCTACATGGTCAGCTAGACTGACTGGTCCTGAGCCCCAGAGACACTTGTCTCTGCTTCCCAAGTACTGGAATGCCAGCATGGACATCATGCCCAGAATTTTATGCAGGTTTTGGAGATTGAATCTAAGTCGTCATGCTTCTGTGGCAAAAACTCTATCAATTATTGCCCTAGTCCCTAAATTTCTTTTATTTGCCTTTAAAAAAGAACTTAAGACATGACTATAATGTATCTTCATATCCTTTCCTCTCTTAAGTCTTTTGCATTGGTTTTCTTTTTTATACCATAAAACATTTTAGTTTATTAGCAAATAATTATATAATTCTTAATGTGAGCAGATGTTCTGTGTATATTATAAATTTCAATCTATTTTTCTATTACTGTTGTCCCCATTTTACAGAAAAAGAAGGCATGAATAGAACGATATGCCCAGTTTGTCACTCCCATACTTAGTGTAATATGTGGCATAACTGTCACTTGAATCTGGACAGTTGGGTTCACAACCACTGTGAGCAGGATGTTGTTTGTGTAGCTGTCTACTCAAGCATCATCTGTGCCCTCACAGGCTTTCCTCAGTTACTCAGTTTCCTGGCGGCCGTCTCTGCAGTGAGGATACTGCACTGCATATCCCTCAGTTGTGTGAAGGGACCCCTTGGGGTGAAACCTGAACACACAGGGCTTAGCTGAGGATTTTTAAGCCAAGTTAGGTTTTCTTATAACCTGATGGCAATGGACATCTTAGATTATTGTTTAAGGGAAGCAACAATTTTGAAGGGCATGAATTTACCCTTAAAATGACAGATGTCATGGGTTTGACCCCACTAGAAGTTGATCGTTGGAGAGATGTTTGGGTGAAGGTGTAAGATAAAGTGCTATACTTCCCAATAATTTTATAACGCAGAGGTGGATGACAGCAGGATGAACTAGTTGACAGCCCACCCTGTCCCCACCCCAGCACAGACCTCCTGATTAATGAGCTCTTAGGCTGTGTAGTACTTGCATACTAGAGACCAAAAGGGTGGTAGGGAGTGATCCCAGGTTTTTTTTATACCGAGATATCTTATGTTTTTCTGCTATGAGTGTGACAGAATAGTGTAAGTTGTGCACTTATTCAGTTATTAGTTCTTTCTTAGCCTGATTTGTTCTAGGTGTAGAACAGACATAGTACGTTTGTATTATGGCTACACTGCTTCCATATTTGATTTTATTAAAGCTATTTACTAAAATTATATATAGGCTACTGCTTAGATTTACATATGTAGAGAGTATGATGTGCTAAAGAGAGAAAATGTTACAGTATGGATGTTAATTTTTTTCTAATGAAACTATGTGTTTAAAAAAGTCAATTTCTTTGCAGATTTTTTTTTTCTTATTGTGTTGGTTTCTTTTCATAGCCCTGGCTGTCCTGGAACTCATTATGGAGTCCATGCTGGCCTTGATCACAGAGATCTGCTTTCCTCTGCATTTGCAGAGGAATAGTGTAGAAATGACTTCATATTTAAATGAGGTATGGTGTAGAAATGGAGAGTTTTTGCAGTAATGTAGAAAAAGATAGCTCTGCTTTCACAATGTTCAAGGGCGTAAGTGAAAGCAAAATAATAATTTAGCTCACATTTAACCCAGCAGGAAGCTTAGTACAGATTGAGTAATTCTCCACAACATATCTTCTTCTATGTAAACTAATCTCATGGTTTATTCTTCATTAAATTGCCAGGATGCTATTTTCTGTTGGCGAGATTATGTGCAGCATTTTGTGTTCTCCACTCTCCTTGATTTTCTCAGTAAAATTTGATACTATAATACTGTTAGCATGTTGTTTGTTTAAAAGAATGATTAAATGTATTATTTCTTGGTGTAAAGTTGCCTGAAAACCATAGGTTTTGGGGTTTAATTATCCAGGTTGCTGAGTATCATTAAACAAATACCAGAATGCTTAAAGGTAAGGTGGTAATTGTTAAGATTATGGAACATTTTAAATAAAATGCAGATAAAGCACTTCCTTAGAGAAGTTAAAATTTGCCTTCTAACATCTTATAGCAGTGGCTCTCAGCATTGTAGACAATGCAGCCTGTACTATAGTTCCATATATTGTGGTGACTCCCAGCTATACAATTATTTTTATTACTACTTCATACCTAATTTTGTTACTGTGAAGAATCATAATATAAATACCTGTGTTTTCTGATGGTCTTAGGAGATCCATGTGAAAGAGTTGTTCATCCTCACCGGAAAGGGTCACAACCCATAGGTTGAGAAACACTGCCTTACAGTATTTGGTGCATAGATTTTTTTTTAAAATTGCTTCATGGATTTTAACCTTCCTTAGGAAGTAGGCATGAAAACTATACTTAATATAAAAACGACAAGTTCATGCATTATGCAGTGGAAGGAAAATTTCTTGACTATAATATATTTCTCAAAATAATCATGAAGGAACATATGGAAAAGCAGAAATGTGGGTACATCTGGAAAGCTTTTAAGGCATCCTGAAAGTACCATGCAGGTTTACCAAAGTTGTCACCAGCTTCTGTGTCGCCAGTTGCAGTGGTGATATTGTCCAGTGTAGGAGTAGACCAGCCTCCGAGAGGGGAGAGCAGGCAGCCCCTCTTCATCGTAGAATCTTCATAGAAGCAACAGAATGTTGAAAGATGATGTACTGATTTTGCCACAGACAACAAATAGTATTATCTACCATTTTTCTCTAGAAATGTGTATAGATATTTGGAAATGTCAGAGAGTCACAGATGTTGTATTATTTAATATGGTTAAAGACATTGCATAGATATCATAGTTCAGCACTGATTAGTTAAAGGGGAAGAAAAGAACTTATTTGAAGGAATCAGTAAAAGAAAATGATGCAACCATTCTTTATCAAAAGTGAGAAAATACATTTTAAAATTTTCAAATTTTCATTTATTTACTTATGGTCTTTCGAGACAGGGTTTCTCTGTATAGCTCTGGTTGCCCTGGAACTCACTCTGTAGACTGGGCTGGCCTCGAACTCAGAAATCCGCCTGCCTCTGCGTCCCAAGTGCTGGGATTAAAGGCATGTGCCACCACTGCCCGGCAGTGAATAAATACATTTTTATTTAGAAAATTTGATTTGTGTATGTCTATGTACTAAACTGTCCCAGTTGATTTCAAGGTTCTGGATTCAAGGGATCCTCTTTCTTAAGCCTCCTGGATATCTGGGACTGCAGATGTGTGTCAGAGTTCAGCTTTATATATCCTTAAATTTTCTCACCTCTTGAGATTGTATATTTCATTCCTAATGCTTCTTGCTATGTAGGCTTAGATTTCTTAAAACTTACTTTTAATAAGGGTTCTCAAATGCTTGGACCCCACCCCACCCCCCATCTCCTTCTAGCCCTCTGTCAAAAGTTAGGGGATGGTAAATAGGACAAGTGGATGTGGACCTGTTTAGAAGTAGTTGCTTGGGGACGATTCCAATCTCTGTTAGTCAGGAAACCAGCAGTCCAGTTCAGTAATGTCAGGGTAGCAAGCACAAACCAGCAGTGGTGGCACGATCTAACAGAAACTGCCAGGTCTCTGCCGAATTGGGTCTGTTGTGTCTTACTTATACTTTCTCGAGACATCACATGTCCTCCCATGCGTCTTGCCTCAGCAATACTCCACGTGAGTTGACCTCACCATGTGAGTGTGTACCAGCAAAACACCAATTGAGTCTGTATTACTTGACATAGGCAGAAACTTCTGTTTCATTACTAGATGTAATATTTTAGGAGGGTTGGAGTATACCTGCATAATCCATTTACATTCTAAGTACTTGTATGTATTTCAACACTAAGTTATTTAAAAAGTTTTAAGACTTTATTCTTACTTTCAATGTCTTGGTGCTTTGTCTGCATGTGTGTCTGTCCATCAGAAGCAGAGGTCAAAAGAGGGCATTAAATCATCTGAAAGTGGAGTTAAGGATGGTTGTGAGGTACTACACAGGTGTTGGGATCTGATCCTGGCTTCTCTGAAGAGCAGTCCGTACTCTTAAACACTGGGCCATCCTTCCAGGCTCACAAAACTAACTCTCTCTCTCTCTCTCTCTCTCTCTCTCTATATATATATATATATATATATATATATATATATTTTACTTTCTTTTTTTAAATTTTTTATTTTTAAACTTTTATTGCATTATGATGAGAAAAGTTACATGATTTCAATTTACCTGAATTTGTTAACATTTAAAAACATATTTTAAGTAAATAGAACTAAATCACATTTTTGTTTCCCTTTTGTACCCCTACTCCTCCCAGAGACCCCCTTCAATACCTTCAATATCTTTTTTGTCATATTCCTTAAAATTTATAAAATATTATAACAATAAAAATGAGTATTATAAAAATTGTTTGATATAAAACAACAATCAATTTAACAGTCTTATGTAGATGCTCATCTACAGCAATAGTGAAAATATATTTTTCCCAATATAAATTTTAAATAACTCCAAACATATTAACTGTATACTTCAAAATAATACATCACTACTGGTATTTTCTTAAATGAACATAAATATATAAAGTCTTTTTGTTTGTTTTGTATTTAGTAGAGTTTAAAATCTTGACTCTTACTGTGGTACAAGCCCAAAATAAGAACAATTTTTAGACATTGGATTTCATTGTAATAAGGCTGTAATTCAATGACTCTCACATGACCAAAGGATTTTACCTCCATCATAGCTAAGTTAAGAGTTGACAGTTCTGCTGCACCAACAAATGAATTGTAGGCATGATTTTTGGATACAGACTTCCTGCTATGGTCAAAGCTATTTGACTTGAGTGAGTGACTTTACTCTTAGCCCACAGAGAACAGGTTACATTCATTTAAGAAATGGTATAGGTATTAAGATGGTCTGTTCATAAAGTCATTCACCAAGTATTTCAATGAACAATGCTTCTGCTTGGAGGGTGGCACAGACATTAGGTGAGGGTAAGAATTGGTTCATTAGCTGTGATAATTTGGAAAAGCATTCATCTCAGAGAAAGAATAACTTATAAAGTCCTCTTCTTCAAACTTGATACAAGAGTTACAAATGTCAAGCAAAGCATTCAGTCTCACTCTTTGTTGTTTTCTTACAAACAGCCTCCCTAGTTAATTGTCTATGTTTCTTCTGGGTATATAAATACTTTTGAAGTATATAAGCTGTTCTGAAAACCATAGTATAGTGTAAAGACATGAAATAAATAATACCACTAATAGAGAGGCTGAGATAGGAGAAGCAAGATTTCAAGACCCTTATGTTGTACACAGCAAGACACTGTCACAAACAAGCTGAAAGTGTATATAGACTGTACAGTGTTGGACCTATTTCTCCAATTGCCAAATTAGAGAAACCATTGGACGACAATCAACAAATTTCTAATTCTTCATAATATTGGATTTCAATCGATTAGGATATGTTGGTAATATTAATTTTCATATTAATATATTAAGAAAAAGTAATTGTCACTTCCTGTTGTTTTTGTTGTAAGAGGTAGAATTAGGTTTGTGGGGATTTGTTGAAAGATTACCTTCTTGCTTCTTCTAGGGTGTAGTTTTGCTCCTTATGTTGATGTTTTCCATCTATTATCCTTTGACGGCTGTGTAAATTTTGTGTAAATTTTGTTTTGTCATGGAATATCTTGTTTTCTCCATCTATGGTAATTGAGTTTTCCTGGATATAGTAGCCTGGGCTGGCATGTGTGTTCTTGTAGGGTCTGTATGACATCTGCCCAGGATCTTCTAGCTTTCATAGTCTCTGGTGAGAAGTCTAGTGTAATTCTGATAGGCCTGCCTTTAGATGTTACTTGACCTTTCCCTTACTTTGTTTGTTTAGTGCATTCGGTGTTTTAACTATTATGTGATGGGAGGAATTTCTTTTCTGATCCAGTCTATTTGGAGTTCTGTAGACTTCTTGTATGTTCATGGGCATCTCTTTTTTTAGGTTAGGGAAGTTTTCTTCTATAATTTTGTTGAAGATATTTGCTGGCCCATTACATTGGGAGTCTTCACTCTCTTCTATTCCTATTATTCTTAGGTTTGGTCTTCTCATTCCATCCTGGATTTCCTGGATGTTTTGGGTTAGGAGCTTTTTGCTTTTTGTGTTTTCTTTGACTGTTGTGTCAATGTTTTCTATGGTGTCTTCTAGCCCTGAGATTCTCTCTTCTATCTCTTGTATTCTGTTGGTGATGTTTGCATCTATGACTCCTGATTTCTTTCCTAGGTTTTGTATCTCCAGGGTTGTCTCTCTTTCTGATTTCTTTATTGTTTCTATCTCCATTTTTAGATTCTGGATGGTTTTGCTCATTTCCTTCACCTGTTTGATTGTGTTTTCCTGTAGTTCTTTAAGAGATTTTTGTGTTTTCTCTTGAAGGATTTCTAGCTGTTTACCTGTGTTCTCTTGTATTTCTTTGAGAGTGCTATTTATGTCTTTCTTAAAGTCCTATATCATCACCATGAAAAGTGATTTTATATCTGAATCTTGCTTTTCCGGTGTAATGGTGTGTCCAGGACTTGCTATGGTGGGAGAATTGGGTTCTGATGATGCCAAGTGACCTTAGTTTGTGTTGTTTATTTTCTTAACACTTGCCCCACCACCATCTGGTTATCTCTAGTGCTACCTGTCCTTGGTAAATCTGACTGGAGCCTGCCTTTCCTGTGATCCTGGTTGTGTCAGAACTCCTCAGAGTCAAGCTGTCTCTGATCCTGGGATCCTGGGATCCTGGGCTTGTTAGATCACCTGGGAGTTGGGCTCCCTCTGTGTATTGTGGGGCTGGCTGCAGAGCTTGCGCCCAAGATCTGCTCAGGACACCAGTCCAGACAGACTGGAAGGAACCCGAGTTACTGGACTGGCAGAGTTCCTGTGTGCCTGGTCCCGCTGGTCCCAGTTACTCCCAGTGTTGAGACAGATGTTGGTTCCTCATCATCTCTGATACTGGGTGTGTCAGAGCGCCTGGGAATGGAGCTTCCTCTGGGTGTTGTGGGACTGGCTGAGGAACTTGAGCCCAAGGTCTGCTCTGGACACCAGCCCAGACAGATCGGAAGGGACCCCATTTTTTTTAACTGATTAGATCTATTACACATCTTTATCCTAAATTCTAAAAACATGTTCTCAAGGCATACTCTTTGATGTGTGGTATTCATTGATTATTTAGAATGAGTGACCTGGGGCCTCTTTGGTGTGTTTTGTAGACAAATCTAGTTTTTGTTTTGTTTTGTTTTGTTTTTTAGTTTATTCATTCTAACACATATTTAAAGCCAGTTGATGAGAGTTGTTCAGAGACATTGATAAAGATCACAAAAGAATTTAGCATGTTTTATTTACTGAAGGATAAAGAAATACTGTATTTGAATGACTCAGTGAAAAGGAAGTGACAATCTAAACATTAAAATTTGTAAAAACTATAAAAACTAAATTAGACATGTGTATGAGTATTCATGCACATACATGGATGTCACAATGCAGACATATATATCTCTGTGTGGACATAAGTTTATTAAAGTTTTAAGCTGTATATAGAAATAATAAGAACCAAAATCTCTTTAATTTCTTTTGGATCATTATTATTTGTTATTTTCAATAAACATGAGAATACCTTACTAACCATCACTCTTAATGGAATAATTTACTATTCTCTTCGAGTTATAAAGCATATTCTCTAGATTTAAATAATAATATATTTTAATAAGGACAATATGTAAAAATCATTTTCACTCTTAAGTTATTTTATATAGTCCTTATATATTTAAAAAGGAGTATAAAACTTTGCTGTGAAGAACATGAAATAAAATTCCTAAGATTATCTTTAAAATATCTATAAACCAATAATGATAATTTCAATGAGGAGCTTGTTTCTTCTCCCTGAGAGGCGTGAGCAGGCCCCATATATGTCTTCTTCGATGCCTTTATGTAAAGACACAAGAGTCAGGTTTAAACAATGCAGATGGTGTGCTCTATTTACCATCATGTACTTTCCGGCATAATATTTGGTTTTAAGATAGTTAAGCTGTATCTCATACTGATGCATTGCACAGTACTTTTTTGTTCATGGGGATATTTGCCTATGAAATCCACGGATGGAAAAAGGCTTTATTCTTTTGGGAAGTTCATGTGTTTAAATTAGGTTTGCACTTGTCAGTAAACAAACAAGTAAGTGTTTACTATAATGTGAATCATGAAGTTAAAATAAATTTTTATGCAGATGTAACATTAATTTGTTTTTGTTTTTGTTTTTGTTTTTTGTCTGAGGTTAAAAATTGAAGTCCATGAAGACTTTATTTATTTAGATTACGGCTCTATCTAGTTTATTGCAATATTCAAGTTTTATGAAATGTGCTAGATTTTTTTCTTAATGTTTAAAGGCATTTATTAGAGTTGTGTGCGTGTGTGTATGAGAATGGGCACACATGTATGCAGGTGAGCATACATTTATGTGCATGAGTGTGGCGCAGAGGTTAAAGTCAGGTGCCTTCGCTTACCACTGTCCACCTTCTATACTGAGGCAGTATTTCTGACTCGAACCTAGAGCCTGCACACTCTACGAGTTTAGCCATATCATTTCAGGGAGCTCCTGTCTTTGCCTTGCCCATATTGGGATCACAGCCTGGTGTTTTTGAGGGTTCTATGGATCTAACTCTGATGGTCAGGCTTGCAGAACAAGAGCTTTTGCTTGCAGAGCCATCTCCTCAGTTCCTAGAGATTCTTAAATTCACAAAAATTACTGATAAGCCAGGTGGGATGTGATTGGTGCTTGGGAGGCTAAAGCCAAGAGGGTTGCTTGAGCTCAGGTCAGGATGGACCTGGGCAGTGCAAGGAAATCCACCAATAAAGGAAGAGATCTCAAAGCTCGGAGACTTGTGCTTGCCTTTCTGATCCTTTATCTTTGTCTTAAAGAAGGAACATGATTTGAACTAATGTTGTATTTAGATATTGCAAGTTTTTCAGTTTCTGTAGTCAAAACAAGTATTTCCAGGCTGGAGAGAGGTACTCTGTGGTGAAAAGCAAGTACTACTTCTCTTCAAAGGACTCAACTTTGGTTTCCAGCACCCATGTCATGCTGTTTATAACTTACTTTTCTAGCTCCAGGGAACCTAAACTCTCTTCTAGACTCTGAGGGTACCTGCAATAACTATGCACATGGCCTCTCCATATATGTATTAAAATAATAAAAATAAATATTAAAAAAGTTTTATAGACCTCTCCACAGCTTAAAAGACTTTTGATTTATGATATACATTTATTGTTTACTAATTATATGAATATTCCTAGATAAGTAAAATGCTGATTATAAATTTTATTAATTTTTTAATTAGGTATTTTCTTTATTTACATGTAAATTTCTCCTTTCCCAGTTTCCCCTCCAAAAAACAAACAAACAAACAAAAACAATAAGAGCAAACCCGTATTGCCTCCCCCTTCCCCATGCCTGCCACCCCACCCTCTCCCACGTATTGGCCCTGGCATTCCCCTATAGTGGGGAACAGAACCTTCACTGGGCCGAGGTCCTCTCCTTCTATTGATGATCGAATTTGCAATCTTTTACTATACACATGCTGCCAGAACAATCAGTCCCACCATGTTTAGTCCTTGGTTGGTGGTTGGGTCCCTGGGAGCTCTGAGGGTACTAGTTAGTTCATATTGTTGTTCGTCCTAAGGGGCTGCAAACCCTTCAGCTCCATAGATCCTTTTTCTAACTCCTTCATTGGGGACCGTGTACTCAGTTCAATGGATGGTTGTGAGCCTCTACATCTGTATTAGTCAGGTATTGTCAGAGCCTCTCAGGAGATAGCTATATTTAGGCTGGCTTGTCCTTCCTTCAGTCTCTGCTCCATAGTTAATCTCTGCAACTCCTTCCGTGGGTATTTGGTTCCCCCTTTTAAGAAGGAATGAAACGTCCACCTTTTGGGCTTCCTTCTTCTTGAGTTTTTTGTGGTTTGTGGGTTGTTCTTCCTGTATTCCAAACTTCTGGGCTAATAACCACTTATCAGAGAATGCATACCACGTGTGTTCTTTTGTAATTGGGTTACCTCACTCAGGATGATACTCTCCAGATCCATTCATTTCCCTAAGAATTTTATAAATTCATTGTTTTTAATAGCTGAGTAGTACTCCATTGTGTAGATGTACCACAATTTCTGTATCCATTCCTCTGTTGAGGGACATCTGGGTTGTTTCCAGTTTCTGGCTATTATAAATAAGGCTGCTATGAACATGGTAGAGCATGTGTCCTTATTACATGATGGAGCATCTTCTGGGTATATGCCCAGGAGTGGTAGGTATAGCTGGGTCCTCTGGTGGAACTATGTCCAATTTCTGGAGAAACCGCCACACTGATTTCCAGAGTGGTTGTACTAGTTTGCATTCCCACCAGCAATGAAGTAGTGTTCCTCTTTCTCCACAACCTCTTCAGCATCTGCTGTCACCTGAGTCTTTTATCCTAGCCAATCTGACTGGTGTGAGGTGGAATCTAAGAGTTGTTTTGATTTGCATAATTTTTATTAATTAGCAATGGTTCCATTTAATAACAAAATCTAGTACCTAATATATGCCAAGAAAAATTTTAAGAGCTTGTATATTATGTCCCTACATAATTTGTGTAGGCACACTGATAATTCTCATTTTCTAGTTGGGATGTGGAAGAGGGTAAGTTCCTTTACTTAAGCAGTGGCATACTCATGGTTCACATATGAGCTGTGAGCTCCACACTCGTGCTTTAAGCCATCACGTTACAGTGTTGTGTGACTCAGAATGGCATCAGACACATAATCTTCCCTCAGCCTCCAGAGTGTGAGTTACAGGTGTGTGCCACCATGCCTGGCCACTGAGAGAATTATAAAGTAGAGTGTTAAAAAAAAATTAAAAAAAAAAAAAACAACCCAAAACCCTCAAGCCTAGTTTACGAAGTTTGGTTAGCTTTTTAATTCTGTAACACATCAAGTAGGAGTCACCACTGGCAACTTAAACCGCAGTATCATGCTTATCTCTTAATAATTGATGCTTATTTACTGTTACTAATTAGGGAAATAGGAATCTAGTCTCATGTCCTGTCCCATGTTATAGGAACATATATTTAATATGAATTTTTTATAATTGAATTTTAAATGGTTGATTTATGAGATTTGTGAAAATTAGTGCTATAATTACATCAAATCAGTTGAGCTGGGTTGTGTCTGTTTTCATAAGGCCAAATTTATTTTACCTGTTTGTTATTACTATATATTTTTAGTCTAGCTCATGTTATCATAAAACGTTGAGTATTGGTTTCTAGTTTAAGAGTATGAATGCAGTGTTCTCCGCTGGTTCATCTTTCATCTTGCCTTTAACTTTATCTATTCCATAAAACCTAACTTTAAGAGAGAATTGAATATTTAGCACCCAGTTCACCCTTAGGAGCAGAAGCCTGGATTATGTTTAACCACATTTTCTAGTTAGATATCTGACCAAATGTAGACATAGCCAATCAAATACAGCTCAGAGACTGTTGGACATTTGATCTGCTTTTGGTCTAGACATACAGGCCCTAATTCTTATTGTGGTGCTTTCTGATGTCTTTATCAGAAAGTTTTAGAAACTGCGACGATTCTTTTTTTTTTATTAGATATTTTCTTTATTTACATTTCAAATGTTATCCCCTTGTTTCCCTTTGGAAAACCCACTATCCCCTCCCCCTCTCTACTTCCCCTGCTCATCAACCCACCCACTCCGGCTTCCTGGTCCTGGCATTTCCCCTACACTGGGGCATAGAGCCTTCACAGGGCCAAGAGCCTCTCCTTCCATTGATGACCGACTTGTCCATCCTCTGCTACATATGCAGCTGGGGCTATGAGTCCCATCATGTGAACTCTTTGGTTGATGGTTTAGTCCCTGGGAGCTCTGGGGGTACTAGTTAGTTCATATTGTTATTCACCCTAAAGGGCTGCAAACCTTTCGGCTCCTTGGGTCCTTTCTCTAGCCCCTCCAGTTTTAATGAATAATGGAATCAAGTTTATATATGAAGACTCACTTAAAAATGAAGACATTAAACAATGTAATTTGACACTAGATGAACAACTTCAGGAGACCTGGAGTTAGAATGTCTCCACCTCCAATATGATCTATTTGAATAGGCTGTGAAAATTTTTAGGCTTTGGCCAAAACAAAATTATCATTTGTGCCTTTTTTGTAATAGTGGAAATCTCCTCATAACCATTGGGATTGTTTGTTGTAATATAGGAAGTTAATTATTTATTAAAAAGAAAGTTGGCCAAGACCCCAACTCTAGAATGTTCATAACCTAGTAGAGCTCAGAACTGTTAGAAAGTAAGCATTTTCTTACAAACCTACAGCTCACAAATAGATTCTCTACTGCTTATAAAAATGGTTTGATGGTTTTCCTTTGCATTTACAAGACATTAACTGAGCACAGCTATATCCTTTTCTCTCATGCTAAAACAATCATGGGTCATTAAATTTATTTTTGTGGTTATTGTATAAAGAAGTCTTTGGGAGCTGGAGAGATAGCTCAGTGGTAAAGAACACTGACTGCTCTTCCAGAGGTCCTGAGTTCAATTCCCAGCAAACACATGGTGGCTCACAACCATCTGTAATGAGATCCAATGCCCTCTTCTGGTGTGTCTGAAGATAGCGACAGTGTACTCACATATATGAAATAAATGAATGAAACTTTAAATGAGTCTTTGATAACAGTACATATAAAAGCTGTCTTTCATTTCTTAGGGTGGTCATATTAAACAACTACAGTGATGCCTTATAGCAACAAATATTTCACAGTCATTGCAGCCCTTATGTCCTAGGTAAGGATCATTTTTCAGAGGCAAACTCATTCATTCCATCTGTGGAAATAGAAAAAGTATACTTAATGAGGCCAGTACACCATACTGAAATATGTTTCTTTCTTCAGAAGTTTTGTAGAATCCTACCAAAAAAAAAAAAAAAAAAAAAAAAAAAGGTTCTTTGTCCTCTGCTCTCCACTTTCGCCTGCAGAAAGTATTTAGTGCCTTTCTCCAGATGCTAATTAGGCATATCTGAACTCTGGAGGAATACTGGAAAAAGCTCCATGAAGTTAGAGATTTGGTCTTTTTTATTTTTTATTTTGGATGGTGGGGAAAGGGTTACAAGTTGTGTTCCTAGCACCTTCAACTAAGTGAATGACCAACTGGATGGATGGATGGATAGATGAATGAATGAATGAATGAATGAATATATTGTAATTTCATTTATGTTGTAGATGTTAAGTGACAAGAAAACAGAAAGCAGATTAGCAATCTCGATTGAAAAAATTGATACTCAATTTTAATGTGGTGGCCAGCTCAATTGCTGAGTAAATTAATCAATTCAAAATTATTAAAAATATATTCAACAACACTGCTAATTTTTCATTGAGTGGAAGAGAAGTTTTCTGTTTCTCACTTTTTTTCTTTGGAGGAAATAAATTTATCCCTGTCTGGATGTTATTTTTCTTAAGAGATATATAATAGAATCATTTTCACGGAACTTTTGACAGCTCTGAGGTCATAATTTTTTATTCACTATCATCTGATTATGCTAAAGGAAAATTTGGTTTAGAAATAAAATTTTGCTTTTGCTTTTAATTTTACATTTTCTGAAAGAATGTGTTCAGTTCTATTTTACATAAGAAAAAATTCTAATTTATGATTTGGTCTTTATACTTTTCAAATAAGTTCGTTTCATTTTATCTTTGGCATGATTGTGAAATTTATCACTTGCTGTTCATCTTGACAGACATGTATTGTATCAGGATAAATCTATTCTTGATAACAACAGCCTTAGGAACCTAGATGCTGCATTATTGATCAGATATTGGCACCTAACAATATAAAATTATATAGGAATCCATAATTAAATAGCAAAGAATTAAATAATAATGGCAGTCAACACAGGAACAACTTTTTATATTGAATAGGAACTGTGAACTTTGTAAGTATTATGTGATTGCTGAGAATGAAATTTTTTTTTAATAAAATAGAGAAGGCATCAGGTATATGTGTGTTGAAATTTCTCTTATCTACCTATATGCATGTGTGAAATATTTACATATGCTTATATCTTACATTTATATACTATTACTATCAATCAAGTGATAGGCAGTAAGTAGAGGGTACTAAAGTATATCATTGCAAGTCAACAAAGAATGGCAGTAGTAGCTGAGATAATAAAAACTGAGCTCTAAGGGCAAAGAGTAGAATTTTGGAAAACAAGTTTGCTATTGTGAGCTTTTAAAAGCTTCTCAGCACTTTAAATAATTTTTTTAAAAAATGAAATTGATTACTGATAACATAAATATGTAAAGTGTTTCAACTGTGAGTGTTGAATTTTTTAATTCAGCAAACCAATATCTGTATGGCAAATATATGATTTTTAAAACTGTACAGTATATTAGTTATTCAAGATACCATCTGAACAAACTAACAAACTAGCTGTTTGAAGGCTCCCCTTCTTCAGATACCACTTGAGTTTCATTCTCTTCCTAAATGTCAATCAGAGCAGTATACTCTAATAGACTGAACGTAGTAATAGAAAACAAAGTCCATCTGTCTGTTTAGGTGTGGGTAGAAGTGCTGTACAGTACTGCTGCTGCACTGAAAGGTCAGGTGCAGCCTTAGCTGGTAGTCCCTTGCCTGGGCCTTCCTACTGCTAGGGTTACATGCCACCATGCTGCTCAGGGAAAACTAGGGATACCACACACACATTATATATGTACATGTATATATCATGTATGTAAACCTGATACATATGTTAATGTATATATGTTACATTAAATACCGTGAGTTGGCTTATTTTGGTTTTGTTTGTTTTCTGAGACAGGATCTTACTTTGTAG
>JADRCD010168744.1:11093-54548 GCA_019843815.1 Montemys delectorum | reverse complement strand
GTTTATTGAGCTTACTTCCACATTGCTGTTTATCACCAGAGGAAGTCAGGACTGGAACTCAAGCAGGTCAGGAAGCAGGAGTTGATGCAGAGGCCATGGAGGGATGTTCCTTGCTGGCTTGCTTCTTCTGGCTTGCTCAGCCCGCTCTCTTATAGAACTTAAGACTTCCAGCCCAGGGATGGCACCACCCACAAGGGGCTGTACCCCCTTGATCACTAATTGAGAAAATGCCCCACAGCTGAATCTCATGGAGGCACTTCCCCAACTAAAGTTCACTTCTCTGTGATAACTCCAGCCTGTGTCAAGTTGACACTCAAAACTAGCCAGTACATCATGTGACGGGAGGAATTTCTTTTCTGGTCCAGACTATTTGGGGTTCTGTAGGCTTCTTGTATGTTCATGGGCATCTCTTTCTTTAGGTTAGGGCAGTTTCTTCTATAATTTTGTTGAAGACATTTACTGGCCCATTACATTGGGAGTCTTCACTCTCTTCTATACCTATTATCCTTAGGTTTGGTCTTCTGATTGTGTCCTGGATTTCCTGGATGTTTTGGGTTAGGAGCTTTTGGCTTTTTGCAATTTCTTTGACTGTTGTGTCAATGTTTTCTATGCTATCTTCTGCCTCTGAGATTCTCTCTTCTATCTTTTGTATTCTGTTGGTGATGCTTGCATCTACAACTCCTGATCTCTTCCCTAGGTTTTCTAACTCCAGGGTTGTCTCCCTGATTTCTTTATTGTTTCTATTTCCATTTTTAGATCCTGGATGGTTTTGTTCATTTCCTTCACCTGTTTGATTGTTTTCCTGTAGTTCTTTAAGGGATTGTTGTGTTTTCTCTTTAAGGGCTTCTAGTTGTTTACTTTTGTTCTCCTGTATTTCTTTGAGGGAGTTATTTATGTTCTTTTTAAAGTCCTGTATCATCATCATGAGAAGTGATTTTAAGATCTGAATCTTGCTTTTCCAGTGTGATGGTGAGTCCAGGACTTGCTATGGTGGGAGAATTGGGTTCTGATGATGCCAAGTAACCCTGGTTTCTGTTGCTTATTTTCTTATGTTTGCCACCTGCCATCTGGTTATCTCTAGTGCTACCTGCCCTGGCTAAATCTGATAGGGCCCCGTCCTTCCTGTGATCCTGGTTGTGCCAGAACTCCTCAGAGTCAAGCTGCCTCTGGGATCCTGTGATTCTGGGCCTGTTAGAGTGCCTGGGAGTAGAGCTTCCCTCTGGGTATTATGGGACTCACTGCAGAGTTTCAGCCCAAGGTCTGCTAGGGCACCAGCCTAGACAGACAGGAAGCAATCCGTGCCACTGGGCTGTTGGAGTTCCTGTGTGCCTGGGTCCCCCTGTTCGCAGTTATTTCCGGTGTTGGAACAAGTGTTGTGTCCTTTTCCAGTTGCTTGTATTTTGATGCTAATTCCGCTGTTACCCAATGCTTTGCTTTCTCGAATCAGTCTCACAAGAGGGTGACTCTGCGATGATCTCTATAAGGATCTTCACTCACTTCTAGTGATAATGCCTTTTAATGAATGCAATTGTTCCTAGTCTTTTGTACCTTTTCTAGGAGAATAAAAGGAAGAACATAACAGCCATTTTGTTAAAGGGATTGAAGCTTCAAAGAACACTTTTTTTTTTTTTTTGCAATAGTTATATAAGCAGGGTAAACATCTGATAACAAGCCTTTATCATTTCTAAGTTGTGCCAACATAACTGGGCCACATCCACATTATCATTGTATGTCCAAGCACTTAGGTGGTGGGTCTTTGTTGTGGATTTGGTCTAATGCTTGTATTATGTTAATTAGTTCCCCAAAAGTGCATGAGAATCCTAAGGTAAGATACTGAGGGACCCTGCTCCTAGCTGGTTTTGGTTGGTAAATAAAGTTGCTGGTGGCCAGTGGCTGAGCAGGGAGACAGAGGTGGGACTTTAGGATTCTTGGGCAAGAGGACAGAGGGAAGAAGGAAATAGGGCATCCATGCTGGAAAAGGAGTAGCTGCCATGCCTGAGAAGTAAAAACAGAAAGACAGCCAACATGTAAGAGCCGGGGAAGAGTGCCCCCCTTCCCCCTGGCTGGGTCTAGAGCAACAAAGATGGAATATAGACTTTAGTAAGTAATAATGCAGGAATATCGGAGTGGAGGTGTCAGCCACGTGGAGGTTTGGGAGTGTTTAGGGGATATTAAAATAGAAGGCTGCATGTGTGTTTCTTCATTAGGGACTTAAGAACATTGGGGCAGGTAGGAAGGAACATGCAGCCACCACCAGATCAATTAGAGAAGAAATTAATTGGAAACTGCAACAGGTCTTAGTTAATTCCCAATTATATTTGCTTTCATTATAAGGAGCTTCTGCCATACATGTGCATTGGTAATCTGTATGACATATTAAATCCTGTCTAAATCAAGAGGCTGCAAACCTCTTTCATCCTCACCAACTCTACTGAGGTCAGTAGTAGATCAACTGGTAATATTAAAAATGTTGTTATCAGGGGCTGGTGAGATAGCTCAGCAGGCAAGAGCACTGACTGCTCTTCCGAAGGTCCTGAGTTCAAATCCCAGCAACCACATGGTAGCTTACAAGCACCCATAATGAAATCTGATACCCTCTTCTGGTGGTCCAAAGACAGCTACAGTGTACTCAGTTATAATAATAAATAAATCTTTAAAAAAATGTTGTTGTCAGTTACCAATTTTCAAAGGTCTTTATGATAAAAGGTCCTTCAACTACTTTGAGATCTGGCCTATGCCAAACATTGTATTATTACATTCTGTGGAGCCATTGATGGGCCATTGAGCAATGCTAATGTCATTAACATTGTGTGTATGAGTGGCATCAAACAAGCCATGTCTCCAGGGAGCATAGCCAGGGACCCATTAAATCTTATACGGATCTACATTTTTCCATTGGATGGTTATAGGAGGCCTCAAATTTTTTCTTTTTTCTTTCTTTTTTTTTTCCATCTTTAACATGGGCACATTCAATAACAAAGTGGCTATGCTGGATAGTTTTATGTCAATAACACAATTTAATGTCATCTGAGAGGACAGAACCTCAATTAAGAAAATGACTCCATAATATTGGGCTATAGGCAAGACATTTTTTTTTTTTTTTAAATTAGTGATTGATGAAGGAGGGCTCAGTGTTTTGTGAATGGTGCTGTCCTTTGATTGGTGGTTTGGATTCTATAAGAAAACTGGGCAAGCAATGAAAAGTGAGCCAGTAAGCAGCACCTGTCCATGACTTCTGCATCAGCTTCTACCTCCAAGTTTCTGACTTGAGTTTCTGTTCTGACCTCCTTTGATGATGAACAGTAATATGGAGCATAAGCCAAATAAACCCTTTCCTCTCCAAATGAGTGTTCACTGGTTGATGATTTGTTTAGTGGGAGCTTGGAATATACGAATGTTGAAGACAATGTAGAGGATAAAGCCTGGGTTATGAAGTTTCAGAAGGACTCTATCAGGGCCATTTGTTATTTTGAATTAAGATTCTGTGGTTCAAGTTAGCTAGAGCTGAGGAACCAGCTGTGATTAATAAGAAACCAAAACTAAAGTAAAACCTAGGATTGTTGTAGTAAAAATCTTCTGGGAAATGTTTCCTATAGCACACAGATATTGTATTCCAAAAGGATCCAAGGTTGTACCTCATACTGGCAGATAAACTTTATAGTTTAAGAGTCACCCAGGTTGTACTGGTTTTGAAGGCATGAAGGGATATTCGTGAAGGTGCAACCTCAGTGGCAGTTGAAGGTCCACATTGAAATTGAGGTTTGGTACCATGAAGAGAGCCTATGAGAAGTTATTGATGAAAGTGCAGCCCAGTTGTGGCAGAATACCCCAGCATTTTGGAGTGGCCAGTACCAGAGAATGACCATTAAGAACAAGATCTATGGAGTAGAGCCAGTTGGAGCTTAGAAGACAAGCTGTGTATGTTTCAGAGGGTGGATCCAGAGAAGTGACTCAAGCCCCTTGGAGGAGGCTAGAAGATCATGAGTAATTCCCAGACATTGGGAGTTGAGTTATTTACATTTTTGAAACATTGGTTATTGTTTGATTTGATTGTGACTATGCCCTGGTTCTTCCCTCTTAAAGTAAGAAAGTATTTATTATTTCAATTTTATAGGATCCTTCAGGACCCTACAATTGGGAGATTTTGGATTTTAAATGAGATTGGCTATTTTAAAGAGATTGAACTTTTCATGTGTTTGAATTTGTAAAAACTGAGACTTTTAAAGTTATTTATATCTTTAATGTGAGATCTTGAGGAATGATGAAAAGGAAAGGCTGAGGCTTAATGGTGATGTGTTTGTGTGTCAAGATGACAATGAGTCAATTATGCTGGATAGTTTTGTCAACTTGACACAAGCTAAATCATTTGAGAGGAGGGAACCTTAATTAAGAAAATGCCTACATAAGATCAGGTCATAGGGGGGCTGGAGAGATGGCTCAGCAGTTAAGAGCACTGACTGCTCTTCCGAAGGTCCTGAGTTCAAATCCCAGCAACCACATGGTGGCTCATAACCATCCATAATGAGATCTGACTCCCTCTTCTGGAGTGTTTGAAGACAGCTACAGTGAATTACATATAATAAATAAATAAGTCTTTAAAAAAAAAAAAAAGATCAGGTCATAGGAAAGCCTTTAAGGCATTTTCTTAATTAGTGATTGCTGGGGGAAGGCCTAGCCCATTGTAGATGGTGCCATCCCTAGAAGAGTAGTCATGCAATTTGTCTGTACCCTTTCTGCTTTCCCTCTTCTGGGACTATCCAGGCTTTGAAGTTCCAGACCTGAAGGTATGATTTTTGAATCTTTTAGAAATGGAGTTCTTTGTCTAGGATCATTGGAGCACATTCAGGGTCCTTCATAAAGTGTTTTTATTTTCCTAAAAGGGAAGCTTTTTTTCACATTAAGCAGATTCTGAATAGGTTACTAATGTGTGGCTGAAAGAAATTATACTTTGGGTCAGTTCCTGTGTGCAAGCACTTGGTGCCAGCAGAGTAAAGAGCAAGCCCAACTCACAATTACTAATGTAAGTAACTTCAAGATAATTTTTCCTTTTGCTTGATTGTTTCTCCAGCTGTGTACTTTGTTGGGAAAGGATCTGACCATTCTAGGCAGCAGCATTTGGTGCTCTGAGAGGCAACCAGACATAAATAATTCATAAAGTGTGATTTCTGGCTAGGAATTTCTGAGTGAGCTATCAAATATCCCCAAGATGTTTGTTAACTGGAATTGTAATCCCTGAGAAGCAAGAGATCCTGGGCAGTAAACAACTGAGCCAAGAACCATACCATATTCCTGGCTACACCTGTTCTTCCCCTGGCCCACAGCAGAAAAAACAAGCTCTGGGTCACAGTGGAACAAAAGCTCCCAAAGCATATGCTGCAAAATGGTGACATGCTTGGCTATGCTGGGATCTAATGGTGCTAAACAAGATATCTGTCATACTTGGATTCTTAGGTTGTCTAGATCACAAGAGAGAAAAGAATACAAACCTGCCTGCCCACTAAGCCTGAGCATATCACAGGAGACAAGTGGGAGGAGGTCAGGGTGGGGGCACTTTAGTAGCTGGAGGAAAAGAGACACATTCTCCTAGTGAGGTATAGGTATAGTGAGGTGGACATCAATGCTGCATGATCATTGTCTCCCTTCAACATACATGGCTGGATATAGAGACATTACCAACACTAATACCTAACAAAGGGGTACAACATTAAGATTCTTCCTGAACTGAGTCTAAAGTTTGACTTCTGCTTTTCAAAGATCAAAGAGACCCATTTGGAAAAGCTACCCCAACATCCTCTGAGACTTTATTGACAGCTTTACAAAGAAAATAAAAAGTGGTTGGAAGGAAAGAAAATGAGGTCAATGAGAGGTCTGGTGGGGATTCACATGCCAAGATCTGGTCCCTGCATGCAGCAGAACAGGGACGGGGCCTAGGTGAGGACTCTGCCCAGGCCCCTCAGTTGGAATATGGACATCTGATGTTTGTGGGGGAAACTCTGCTAATTAAGTCTACTGTTGACTGGATAGCCTTCTGGGGCTTGGTGTGTAATGGAGAACCCCCTTCGTTATCAGAGCCTTTCCCTCTCTGACCTTGTCCAGGGAGTTCTAAGCCCCTATACTTGCCTCTACCTGAGGAATGTCATGAAACCTCAATTAGATTTTCTCCTGACAAAACCTATTCTGCTAGCACCTGAGATTCCTGAAGTACTTCCTCATGCTAATGAGGCATTCCAGGTACCAAGAGCCCCCAGCCAATGACCTTTGCCCATCCTGGATGTTCCTGCCCTCAGCCCCCCAAAATTTTATAAGCCTTCAATCACCCTAGGTAAAGTTGATTTGCCTACTAACAAGCTGGTCCTGGTGTGGTTATTCACTATAGATGCTCACAGGGCTTCTGAAGCCCCTGTTTGGCATCTCTGCTCCCACTGCCTTTGTGGATTATTATATCAGCCAATGATCCACAAGAGCAGACAGACCTACAGACCTTAGGCACATCAACATCCTACTGAAATTCTAGCCACTCCCACTTACTGATTCTCTGTTATTTGCTTATGACCACTCTACTAAGAAGTGGGAAGACAGAATGTTCTTATTTTCTTGGGTGCCTTCATTTTGTGAGGAGACTGGGCTTGCAAAAAAAAACTGCAGGAAGCACTTTCTAGTGGGTGAGCAAAATGGTCGGGCCTAGAAAAGAGGTTCATTACTGAAGGAGGCTGAAGACCATGGTGTCAAGTGGTCAACGGGAGCCCTCATTAAAGGTCTTCTGGTGTGATAGAGACTATGGGTTTCTTTAAAAGTGAAATGAGGGAAAAGTGTCATGACCCAGACTTCTTTGTAGAGTAATGGCAATGAGATACTGGAAGGCTTCACAGAGTCTAAACCAGGTAAGATGCTAAGGGAATAGTATAGAGCTGAGGGGCTGAGGAATCAGGGACTTAGAATGTACTATAAATATGGAGCCCTTGAAGATAAAGGATGAATATGGGGGCTCATGAGAAGAGCCAAGTTGAGCAAGGCATAAATTAGGTGGGAAAACTGGGGTGGGTTTTTGTTTGTTTGTTTTATGGGTTGGGGAGGATTCCATTTTGGACATAACATATGTGACATTACACATCCAGTTACATTAGATATCTAGGTAGAGAAAAATCAGGAAAGAAGTTAATGTTGTGGGAGCAGACCTTCTAAGAAGATGATATTCTAACATTCCAGCATCCAGAAGTAGAAGAGTGGGAATTAACAGCACCAGGGACCACAAAGAAGCTCTAGGGACTAGGCTGGCTGGATTCAACTCCAAGCACCAGAGCAGAGTTCTTGTGTCTGCTCCTCCCAACTGTATCTCTGTTCCTCATGCCTGAGAGATAAATGATGGTTCTGGTTAAGGAAGTCAGACCCTGTCACAGCTCAGGCCTGAGTCTCCTATGTTCCTTTGCCATCATTCCTCCTTTTGCCAGACCTCCCTGCTAACAAGGTCCTCCTCACATATTTCTCCCTGTCCTAGTTCTTCTTTCCTTCCTGCTACTTTCCCTCTCCTACCTGTTGGGTCTCTGACTCCATCTCCTGGCTAGTACAACAGGACAGGCAGGGAAAACTGGCCCAGTTATGATGAGGCAGTTTCAACTTCTGCATTGCAGGAAAAATTCACTGGCCATCCACCAGCACATCTCAATGAAAAACTTCAATACCTGTTCTTTAAGCTGGTCTGAAATGAAGACAACCCTACATCTGTTAAAAGCCACACAGGGTCCAATCCATCCAGAACTAGTTAATTTTGTTGTTCACATGTAAGAAGGAGGGGGTGGGATGGTGAGCAGGGGGAGGGGGAGGGAACAGGGAATTGTTTTAGTTTTAGTTTTAGTTTATTTTTTTGGAGGGGAAACCGGGAAAAGAGATATTGTAAATAAAGAAAACATCTAATAAAAAAAGAAAAAAATAAGTATTGTGCTCATCTATAAAATCATGCACATAGAACACAAGTGTGTCCCAAGTACAACCAAACCAGGCACAGACATGCTGAAAGCTGTGGCCGTCATGTCAGAGTAGGAAGAGGAGCCAGATGGTGCAGTTGAGGAAGAGTCAAAACAATCACATGGCCAACAAAGTAGGAAACTCACAAAAGAGATGGAAAGAGAGTTGAGAAGGAAGAGGAGGAGTCACAATGGAGGTGAATATATAGTCACAGAAGCCAGGATTCTGTGTTTCTGAGTTTCCAGTAGTGAGTCGTGATCACTGATGAACCTTCTGCTTTAAATCTGTGAACCTTCTGCTGCAACATGGGCAATATTTCCCCTTTTCTGCAAGTCCTTGTCTAATCTGAACCACCTACTTAGTTGCCTATAAAAAAAAGTCACTGGCAGAAGACAAACCCTTCCTGCTCATGCTGACCAAGCTTTTTTTTTTTTTTTTTCTGCATCAGCAAAATATATATATTATATATATATTTATATAAATATAAGGAAGATTTTCCCCACCCACCCCAAACTTGTTTCTTAGTGTTTTCTTTTTTCTTTTGTACACAGAGATTAGGGGGTTTTAGAATTTTTACATACATTTTAGCAAACAAGTTTTGATCTATTGGCTTCTTGGTGCAGTAATGCAACGGCAATCCATTGTGGTGCCAGAGGCTCATTACATGACAAGGAAATTGAGAACACTAATGTCTTAGGAGGTGAGGCCAGCCCCACACAAACCTCCTGCACCCTTCTGGTCCATCATGCTTCATAAATACTAGACTCCCCCCCCCAAACGAATCATTAGACATTAAAAACGGATCAACAGAGTCACAAGGGGCCACATGCTTTCAGTATAAAGCACTCTCCTTCACTAGGTTGCTATCACAGTGCAGACTGCCTGCCTGAATATGCTCAGGAGATTTAGTCAATATTGTATTTGGTTATGGAAAAGGCTCTCATTCTTTTTTAAAATCCAAAGTGCATAGTGAGAACAAATCAAAGCAATTTTCCTTTTCGGCATCAGGTTCATCTAAGCATCTTCCTATGAGAGGACTGCCCAGATGCCTTCTCTTTGCCCTCCCAATCTCTAAAAATAAAAAATAAAATAAAAAAATAAAAAGTTAAGCCCTTTAGACATTCGTCAGCCTGATAAACAGACCTTGCCAGCAAACAGAAGTCCTACTATTGTGAAGAAAATCGATAAGACAAAAAGTACATATGATGACCCAACTACTGTGTTGTTGGGTAACTTATAAGGTTGACCTCCGACTTCATTGATGTAAAATCCTATTGGAAATATTAGGGCAGCCATACAGAAAAGGATCATTCCAGTGAATGCTATCCATCGAGCATATTTTGTAGCTGCTCTTCGCCAGTGGGAAGCCACCAGCAAACCACATGTGACAGTCAAGGAAATGATTCCCATGATGATAAAAAACAGGGTGGTGACCCACTCTGGGGGAAGCCGAGGAGGGATGCAGGTCCGGTCTCGTCCATGGATTGTCTGACACTGCCTCACTAGGCCCACAGTGAGTGCTCCGGCCGACTCCCCGGTGTTTATCCAGTCCGGGTTGGCGATGCTGGCAATGGCGAAGATATCGGCGGCCAGAAAGAGACATCCTGAGATGATGGTCAGTTTATCCATCGCCCCGCCCCGCTCCCCCCACCCCCCACCGCAGGGCAGGCTGCGGCCTCACTCCTCGCGCCCCATGGGCCTCCGCTGACCAAGCTTTTAACTTCCCTCTTCTGGACCTGCTAAGCCTGAATCCCACTTGGATGCCTATAAAGTTCTTATCTTATCAATGGGCAACTGGGTTGCCTTACTAACCCAGTCCTTTTTTGTAATTTTCTATCTTTTCCTTCATCTTTCCTGGTCAGTTGTAAACCCACTCTTAACTATATTGTGTTCAGTTTTCTCTTCCTATTGCAAGCATTCTGAATAGTCTTTGTGGCCATTTTGAAGGAGCATTTATGAAAAACTCTAACCAATGTGTCTGACAACTCTCTAACAGTCTTAAGAGGAAGAGTAACAGCAGTGCCTACAGTATGAATTCAGATGCTTGGTTCCTCCTGTTGATGTATGTGGCTGTCCATGTCATATGCTTGTTTTCTGAGGTTTCTTTAGCTCTCTGTGAAGTGGACATTTCTGGTTTCTTTGGAAACTGTTACGTTAAATGATCTTTTACTAAGTCAGACAGGTGAAAGGATGTTTTGCTGAAGCAAACACACAAAAGGACACATGATATTTAGAAAGAATATAAATATGGCCCCACAGACAGTGGGGGAAGGCTTTGGCATTGGTTCACCTTGCTCCACCTTGCTAGTCTTTGCTGACAGCGCTCTTGTATTGGTTCACCTTATATCACATTGCTGATCTTTGCTTGTCATAACTTCATAGAGATCAACTCGTTAAAGAACTTCTTGTGATATTCCAGCAGCTTCTTGCCACTTCCTTGGACTCAGGCCAATTGGTGGAGCCTCACAGTTTCTTCTGGATTGAACTGCCATTGTTAATTTGTGAGTGGGCAGTGGTTTCAAGTGGACTGAACTTCTGACAACAAAGACAGGAATAGCCCCAAAGAACTATTTCTAAACAGTTAACTATTTCTATTAACTTTTCTTTTCTACTAGTTCTGGTGAGTGGTGGGCTAGAAGGGACGATCAAGCATTTAAGAACCCTTATTAAAGTAGGTTTTGAAAAATCTAAGCCTATATTTGTGACTCTGGCTAACAATCTCAGCAATCTGCCTGGAGGACAATGTATGCATGAACCTGAAAATGAAGGGTTAGCCAGAAACTGCACAGTGTTTGTTCCAGGACCTTGGGAGTGGTGTTCACAAAATGACAACAGCCAAAGCCTTCAGATGCTTCTCTTAAACCTCAATAAATATGGAAATATTATGTCTCCATACCAGTATTGTGTCTAGGAAGGAGAATTAAAGTTGAGGGCCAGATATTTCATGTCTGAAGCAGAAATAAGAATCTCTAGAAACTGAGTTGTGCCAAGGCAGAGGAGTGCTTTTTCTGAATCTGTTCAAGAGGCACCATAGGCAACGTCCCATACCCGTGGCTTCAGTTTCCACTGAAGAATTGTCTGGAGAGAAGAGGACATCTAATATGTTGGCCTTTCAGTTAACCCCTTCTTAAAGTGGCAAAAGAGTACAAACATAATAGCTAATGGCCACTCTACCTGAAAATTTGTACTGTTATGTGTGTCTATTTTTAAGGATTTTTATGCCTATTATATATGTAAAGAGCTTAAGCCTAAATGAAAATTTTTTTTAAAAGTCCAGTGATAAAAAGATATTTTAACATTTCAGGTTAATGATGATGAAAGTAAAAATTTGTATTTACAAAGCAAGAAAAGTATCAGTTGTCAACATAGCTGACAATGCCAAAGCCCATATCCAGACAGTATACATGCAACCTGGGAGGGGATAAACAGGAACATGCAGCAGTGACAACAGTGACAGTTTTGAACTATGAACATTAAATTTTAGTGATGTAAATTAAAAATTGATTGACAAAGTTTTATGACACTAAATTTTAGTGATGTGAACTAAAAATTGATTGACAAAATTTTATGACACTAAATTTTAGTGATGTGAATTAAAAATTGATTGAGTTCTCTACAAATAGAAGGATAACACAATAAGAAAGTTGTTTTTTTTTTTAAAAAATTAGCATTCTCCTAGCAGGCTCTTAGGAAATATTTGTGCAATAAATAACATAAAATATCACTAAGTATGTAGCTCAGTGGTAGAATATTTGCCCAATAGATAAAAGATCCTGGGTTCAATCCCAAGTGCTACACACCCACAGCAGGAGCCACCACAATGTGCAAGCATGTGGCATGCAGAGGGAAAAGAAAAGGAAGTAGAACAATTTGAGCATCATGAAGAGATGCAAAACTGGAGACTTGAGGGTGGAGAGGAATAGCCTGTCATGTGTAGCCTACCCTGCTACCTGAAGAGCCATGTCTAGGTCTATGGCTATTCAGCAGCAGGGTCTGTGGGGCTCACGATACCACTTGACTTGTGGGGGTCACAAGACCATATGGATATTCCTGGTTTGGGCTGCTGCTCTGGACCACGTTAATGTCCAAGGGCTGTGCAGAGCTGGCTCCACCCCTCACTGGCTCTGTCACTCTAAAGAGCAATTCCTGCCCCTCACCAGCTGCAGCACTTGGAAGTATAGGCCCTGCACCTCACCTGGTGACTGGGGTGTAGGTGAGCTGGCCCAAGGATGTGAGCACAGAAGAACTGGGCCTGCCATTTGTCTGTCATGAGGCATCATGGGACCTCCACACCTCACTCCTTGACATCTGTGGCAGCCAGGAGAGCTGGCCCTAGAGTTGTGAGATAAAAAGTGCTATCCCTTCTCACCAGCAGCTGCTCTCAGGAGAGTGGGCCCTGGGCATCACCCTGGCATCACAGAAGAACTGGCCGTGGTGGCAAAGGGGAAGGCATGGAAGAGGGAGAGCTGGCACAACCCCTTGACAGTTGTGGCACTTGGGAGGTGAGAGAGCGGGCCTTACACCTCAACGGGGTGAAGTGTTGGGTGAAGTAGCTGGGGCAGTGCTAGAGTATAAAAGTAACTTTTATTCACCTGTTTTAATTGTCATCTCAAATGCTTACAGCCTCTGTCTGCTAACATAGGCCTAGTGTTAGGGTCTGGGAACCACTACACAAACCACTCAGACACCAATCTCAGTCAAATACGGATGGTTTATTGAGCACATCTTAAATATCTCTTCTTCCCAGTCAGTTTACCTTCAAGAGAGAACCCAGAAAGAACAGCCAGGGCATGGCCCCCAGCTTCAGGGCTTTCAGAAGTGGCTCTCCTTTCCTCAGTGAACTCTGCAAAGTCAGCAACACCTCCATGTCTCATACTTTACCAGCCTTGGGCTTTGAAATCATGCAACAACACCCTTCTTTGTGCATCCTAATCAACCACAAGTTTCATCAAGAAGAGTTGCACTGATCACTCATGTGGAGGCAGCTGCTGGCTCTCATACTCCCCTTCTTCATTTCTATCTCTGGCATGAAGACTTGGCTAAGGCACAGGACAGGCTTCCTTCAGTCAGCAAGTACCCTGTGGAGGGGCCAAGAGGACATAAAAATCAAGCTCCACATGTAAGAATATCCCAGAGAAGAAGATATGGACCAGGTGAAACAGTATGGCAATAACATGCTTGGAGAAAAGAGATCTAGTTTTAATGCTTGGGTTTGAAAATCAATGAAGTTGTCAAACAAGAAACATTGTCTTGCTTGTTCCAGGGTCCTTGTTTGGTTTTATCATCTATAGATCAGTCTGTTCTCTAAAATCTTACTGGCCATTCCAGCAAATGAATGAATGAATAAGGCCAGCCACAGACTCCCAAGCAAGAGTAAGATGATGCTCTCAGGGACCAGCTAAGTGAGAGGGGAGACCCTAACCATGTCTAACCAGAGCCAATTGGCCAGAGAGACTTTAAAAATATAATTAAAATTTTTTTGTTCATTGATGCTTTGCCTGTATGCATGTATGTCTATGTGAGAGTGTCAGAACCCCTAAAACAAGAATTATAGACATGTGTGAGCTGCCATGTTGATGCTGGGGACTGAGCCCACGTCCTTTAGAAGTGCAGTCAGTGCTCTTAATCACTAAGCCATCTCTCCAGTCATGTATATAGGGTAATATTAGCACATAGGCAAGGGCTGGGTTTTCTACTCCAAGAAGCACTTCAGGCAATGAGGACAGCTCTCTTGTGATTGGAAAAACTCCGTTGGTTAAAGAAATTAATGGAAACAGCTTATCATAGTACCAAGCTGAATTTATGGATCTGGAGACCTGGGAGTGATCTATCATTCTCTAGGAAGACAGTCCCATATACACTCTCCAGCCACAGCCAACTTTCATGGGGGATTGTACAATGTTCCTGGCACCCAAGAAAGGCCAGGTGCCACATATGAAAGGACTTGAGGCCAAGCAATGAGCTCAGGATGAAGTACTGAGATGGAGGTTGTGGCTAGGGGTAAAAGCAAAGCATGTCGCCACAACAGTCACAGCTTACAATTAAGTCACATCATTCAGCAGCCTCCTAGAGTATGTGCAGTACCTCTAGTCTCTTACAAGGTCCAACCTGCTGTCTCTGCCTCACAGCTAAACCTGATCACAGCCTCTGATGCAACCCAAGGAGACATTTTACCTCCCTTGGACTCTGCATTACCAGGAAAGGCAAAGGGAGAGGCTGTGGTATCGAGCAGGGTAGAGCAGCCTACCCAGGTCACTAAAGATTAACACTCCTACACTCATCTACTGCCTAGGGCCAGACCTTTGCCTCTACTGGAGACCATGTCCTGCCTTTCTTTGGCAGCTTTGCCTCCTACTCCAGACCATGTGGGACCTGAGTGCAGTAAGCTTGTGTAACTGGTTTGGGAGCTCTTCAGAGATGAAGGCAGATGAGACCCAGTGAGATGTGAAACCGGAGCCTGGGGAGATGACAGATGGCCAAACTCCAGTGTCAGGAGTTCTAACACCCTCAGGCACACATACATGCATGCAGGCAAAGCACCAATAACACCAACAGCCAGCAGGTGGCAATGCAGAAGCGTGAGAAACAGCGGTCAGGTTCTCATCAAATGATTTTTCTTTCTCTTCCTGCACAGCTGGCTGCTGCTAAGGTTGTCCCTTATTCTTTTTCATAGCTGGAAAGTTTGGACTTGGGCCAGGGTCAGAGAAAGGCTGTGGCCATGGGAGAGTGTCAGAGGATGGAGAAACTTCAGTCATCCTCCATCACTACTTCAAAGGTATGTTTTCTCTTCCTTCATGCGTTTGAAGATCAGTGCTTCAAGTAGAAAAAGCACTAAACAGCCTTGTCAACCTCTAGCACCTGCTTCATAAAGGCAGACGTGGAGGGTAGGAGTTGGTCCAGGGAACTCCAATTGCTGCTGGAAGCCACATCCGGGGTCAGTGTCCACCAAGCATCCATATGTGAGAATGTTTGTGATGTGGTATGTCTTCAATGTGTGAGCATGTGCACATGATATATGTTCTGTGTGTAAACACATGTGCCAGAATTCTTTGCATGTATTTCTTGCCATGTATGTGTCAGGTATGATCTGTCTGTGTCCTGTGGTTTTGTGTATTCCATCACTTCTGAATTCTTTAATATTTAGACAAACTTCTCATCTGTACAATGTAGCTGCAAGCCACTTTATCTACTTATGAGGAGTAACAGGTCCTGGCTGGCGCCTAGCCCTTCTCTCAACTGTTTTGTTTTTTTTTTTTGTTTTTTTTTTTAGCATTTATTTATTATGTGTGCATGCATGTGCATGTATATGCACACTTCATCGTGTGCATGTTGAAGTCAGAGGACAATGTGTGGGGATCTGTTCTCCCCTTTTACCATGTGGTCCAGGGGTCAAATCCAAGTTGTCAGGCTTGGCATTGAGTACGTATCTTTACCCACTGAACCATCTCCGAGCACTGCTCTCTCCACCTTTCTTGTTCATTCCTCAGATACACCCCAGCCTGGCAGGAAGCTTCTCAAGAATTCTCATGAGATATTAGGGGGAAAACAACAACTGAAGTGGTTCCTGGAGCCAGTGACTTGCTGACCACTTGGATAAAGTATCTTCCCCATCCAATTCAATTGGAAATATTCTGCCCAAAAGCTCACTCCAAGCAAGACCCAGTCCTTTGGAAGCCCCTTATGAAAAATAAGGAACCATCTATTTGTCTGTTGATTCCTAAGAGTCTTCACGAGGATGATGGAGATGGTCTAGAGCCTGAATCTTAGTGGTTGCAGAACAAGTGGTGGTATGTACTTCAGAAGCTTTCCATGGACTGTAAGTGAAAATATACTGGACAAAAAGCTGGCCAAGCATGGGTCAAACAAGGCAGAGAAGAGTCCTAGGCCTGATCAGTGCTGAGATGGTGTCTCCCTACCTTAATTCTTTGAAGGCCCTCTGTCCTATGACTTTACACCCCAGGACTTCAATGCCGTTCCTACTGATCTAGAAATTCTGACCCTCAAATGTTCCTCTGTTTCTACAACAGCAGAGATGGCCTACACTTGGCAGAAAATTCCTCAGTGGAAATCATATGGACATTTTTCCTGGAGCCCAAAGGTGATTCATCACAAGAAAGACTCCAGCTGCACTCCACCCATCTAGTCCCTCGGAGGTCAACCATGCTCAGGTTGCAATATAGTCCCTATGACCAAGACTCAAATGCTACAGGTGATCTTGTGTTCGTATATAGGACTTTCTGCTTCTTGGGATCTGGAAGGGTATTTGGGCTAGCATTGGGAGGTACAACATTAAAACACCCCATGACCTCATTCAGGAGAATTTTGAGGGCTTTTTAAAGTGGAGGTGATTTATATCAATTAAACCACCCGGCTTCAGTGATCAACCCAGTTTCCAGTTTTCTTCCCTCCTCAAAGGTGGGGTTGAGACTAACCTCCTAAGGAAGGCTTGGTCTTTTCTGACAGACCTATCCTAAGCTTTCAAGAGCCCAAGACCCAATTAACCATCTAATTAGTACCTAAAAGATACTAGTCACTGTGATTGTGGTGTGCCAAGAACCAGAAACAAAGATCAAATATATGTTTATCTTGTCTCAAAGCAAAGGGGTATGGAAAAAACCAGAGTCCAAGAATATACTGTGGAGGCTGAGGTGAAGAGAGAATGCTTAGGCAGGCTTGAAGGAAAGTGGAGTAAGGATCTAGGAGTAGCAGAGAGATCCACATAGCAGAAGGAAGAAGAGCAGAGGGTGAGGGAGTGGGTAGGAGGGACCATAGTGGGTAGAACCACAGATCAGGGAAAATGCAGAGGTGGCTAGGGCAGTGAGTGGTAGGCGGAGTCACAAAACAAACTGCAATGGAAAGAAATGCCAGGGACCTCATCCTACTAATTCTCTTAATCTCACCTAAGGAATAGGAACAATAATGCCCATCCCACAGCTTTGTTAGGAGAATGTGTAGCAAAGTCTCTGGCACAAAGAATGGACTCAGGAACCATTACCAAGCCCAAGCACCACTGAGCCAACACTTCCAGGTCCAGCCATGCTGGTTCAGCCCTCATACTACCAAGTACAGAACTGGGACCTACCCTCAGGCTATGCTCTGAATTTACTTAGCCATGTCCTATGCACACCTGCTGGTGCTTAAAGCCAGGATAGAGAGATTTGAAGAGAATGAAGAAAACAACCTTCTGGAGTTATCCAGTTATATGTGGACATGAGCATGGATGGGGTCATGGATAGTCAAATGTATGGGACATTCCTGTCTGAGCATGTATGCATGTATAGGCAGGCGTATATGGATGGGTATACATGTATACAGGCTATATGAGAAAATGAATATATATGTACCTGGGGGCAAGCTCATGGTGCTCCTAGGCTGGGTAAGCAAGAAATTCTTCTGAAAAGTCCCAGCCAAATAGAGGGTCTGGAACCTTGGTTCTTTTGACAGTCAGAACCTGAAGCTCAGGGCACAGAGTCCATAAGCCTCTAGGAATCTACAAAAGCATTGAACCTAGAGAGAAATAACTTCCACTGCCTCAAAATATAAAAGAACATTAATTTTGATCTCTATGATTACACCAAGATTTTGTTTTGGGGATTCACTATAAAGTATGCATTCCTAAAAGCCCCTCCTCTGTTTACTGACTGTTCACATCAGCACTTATCCAGCCAAGAGAACCAAAAAGGAGCAGGGTGAGCAATCTCCAGCCCCAGCCTACCGCAGCAGCGGCTGGCAGTTTTACCTGTCCTCTTAGGGACATCACTGCAGTTTTTCTGACACTTCACATTCAAGCTAGTTTTCTAGCAAACTGGCTGTCTTGCACTATCCTTTCCTGGGCTCTTTGCTGACCCTTCTACCCCATCCTAGAAATGGAAACCTGAGATCAGAAAGTTCCAAGGGCCCTCAGGTTCCAGGTAGATGAATGAGCTGTCTCTGCCCACAGAATCCAAACCCAGTAGAAGCCACAGGCTCACTTTCCTTAGAACATATGGTAACCTAGTATTCCGAGCTTCTAAGGTCTCAGCACCTGTTCTGCTAAGCTAGTACAAACCAAGCAAGCTTTCAACACAGTAAAATGTGCCAGCAGTGACTGTATAGAACATTGTGAAACATCAGTGACCATGCAGGCTTTGCTTCTTCACAAGTTAAACAGAAGCCAGACAATGAATTGCCCAAGCTGTACAGGCAATACCCACAACCTCTCATGTAAGCGTGAGCATGTGCCTAGAGGAAGCTTGAAGGCTGTGAAGTATCCACACACACATACATGCCCCCCACCAAGATCAGCTCTGGTTAGTCTGAATTCAGGAAGCAACCCCAGTCTTCAAAAGGTATGGAAGCCACAATGTTTTGCTTTCTTGAGCCTGGGCATAAGGTGAGGTGAAGAACTTCCAAACAGCCCAGAAATAGCCCCAAACCCATGGACTGTCCGCATCTTCCTGTGACTGATTCATGTGTTTCCCGTGACAGCCACAGCAACATCACATCCGTTCTGAGGTCTATTTTTAACTGACTTATGTATTTCTTATATGAGGAAGGTATCAGCTCATTTCTGCAAGACTTTTGCAATGTGTTCACGTCAACAGTATTGATACCATGATCCAGGATGGAGCCAGTCAGGCCTTCAAAAATCATGCAGAATTTATGAAGTTAGAAGTGTGAGTCAGGCTGGGCAGTGGTGGCGCTCGTCTTTAATCCCAGCACTTGGGAGGCAGAGGCAGGTGGATTTCTGAGTTCCAGGCCAGCCTGGTCTACAGAGAGAGTTCCAGGACAGCCAGAGCTGCACAGAGAAACCCTGTCTCGAAAAGCAAAGCAAAACAAAACAAAACAAAACAAAGTGTGAGTCAGGCTTGTAGATCACTCATTTTGAAAAAGGAAACTCAATTGTCAGGTCCTTCTGACTAGTAAACACATCCATTTTGAGAGAGAATACACTGTTTCTTTAAATCCTTTCAGAGGTGCCATGGAAGAGAGTTTGTGGCTTGATACTGCCCACTAACAGTTGATGACCTTGTATAGGTAGACAGGGCTTCTGAACAAGAAAGGAACTAACAGTTAACTTTCTGTGCCCTACAGAGCTTCCCTAGGGCCAGAATATCTTGAGGGCATATCTCCCTTTCAAACAAATGTGCATTCAGGCCTGCATGAACATCTAGGTCCAAGTCAAGCCTGGAGGACTTGTAGAATGTGTCTGGCAGTGGCCTGGGTGGCAGTGGCCTGAGGGCATCAGAACTGTCCCACTAGCCTGATCAGTGGTGCCTATCCTCATAGTACCAACTCTAAGCCAGCTCCATACAGACTTCCTTCTCTTCTGTGGTCTCCTTGCATGCTCTCAGCAGGAGGCTGCCTACCAGCCTTTGAACAATTAGCAGTTACAACAAGCTAGGGGAAGAGGACAAAGGAGACCCAGAGGCTCACAGATGCCTCCTAAGGCTTTGTAAAATTGGGCTTGAGATTGTGTGAGTTCAGGCTGCCTTGATAGGCCTGAATGAGAGCAAGAAAATATGCTACAGAGTAGCAGTCCAACTAGAGGTGTGTCTCTTGTCAGAAGGCTGTCCCTCAATGCCTAACCATCAAGGGAGACTTTTACATGGCTCCAGAGCCCAGAGGTAGTCACAGGACTAGAAAGGCCTGTGAAGTAAACAGAGTTCCCCCTCATCTGGGTGGTATAATACCTAGCACAGTAACAAGGAGCATCTTGTGGACTCTGCTTAGCAAATGAGAAAGCTGAGACTCTGGGCTACACATCTCCAAACCTGCTCCTTGACCCTCCCAGCAAACATGGTAGTGTCCATCTTGGAAGCCCTTAGACTGGCCAAAGTCTGAGTCTCTTAAAGCCCTTGGCAGCCCGAGTCTTATCTCTGTCCCAGGACACTAGGATGAGAGGGTCGTGGGTAGTACAGGGATCAAACTAAGTTCTATGTTGTTCTCACCAAGTTTCCTAGAGGCTTTGAGAGATTCGGTTTCTTCTTTCCGCTCTGCTGGAAGAAGTAAAATGGCCAACCTAGTAAATGGTTGGAGGCAGGACCTGAGCCTGTTGGTATCCACCAAAGCTGAGACACCATCTGAAGTATTCACCAGAGGGTATTGTTTTGTTCAGTACAACCATGTACTTGGAGAAGAAGGAACTAGAGGCTCAACCACCAGCCAGCACCCAGCCTTAATGCAGGCTGGACTCCAGCCCAGGAAGCTGGCCCCAGTCTCTCCAGCCCTCTAGGCTATAATTTGTGTCCTCCAGGGCTCAAGATAGCTAAGGTTTAATGTGGAAAAAGTGGTTCCACTCTGTCTCACCCCATACCCCAAAATAAACTTAGATTAGGGACAAAAAGCATAATTATAAAACTTTTGGAAGAAAACACTAAATGAAGTCTCTGCCCTCTCAGGAAAGCAGGCAAGAGGCAAGCTCCAAAGCCTATAGGAAACAACTGACTAATGTGGATATATATATATATATATATATATATATATATATATATATATATATGTGTGTGTGTGTGTGTGTGTGTGTATGTATATATATACATATCTATATGTATACACACACACACACAAACTTCTATGTGAAAAAAAAGCACCATTAGAAAGGTATATTGGCAGCATCAGCAATGTAAACACGAAGTCTGGATACTCTTGTACACACAGATCTCCCACGAATCAACAGAAAAAAGTAGGCTCCCAAAAGAAGCAATGAAGGATAAACATGCAAGAGAATAGAATGGATAGGAAAAAAAAGACTTCTCTATTCATCATAACACAACTTGAAAAATATTTAAGGACAAAAGGCTGGGATAGATACAAATGGCTGTGGGGAAGCAAATTGGAGCCTCCTTGGGGATCTGGAGATCACACCAGTTCTATAGAATGACACCTGTGCAGAGGTTGTGTGGCATGAAGGCCTGAGAAGTGCTTTCCTTTCCAGGGAAACCGGGGCCTTGGGGGGTTTGGGTAAGGAGGGTAGTGGTAGTACATGATACTGGGGTGGCCATCTTGGACTGCAAGTCCTTGTCTGGCTGCCCTAGGAGATGTGGACAGGAGAGTTTGGTGAGGTGACCTTCCCTAAACTCCAAGGAGCCCTGTCAGCCTACTGGAGACACAGGCCGGTCAGCTCAAAATAGGGCATGGTGGCTGGCCTGGGATGTGTGGCTGCAGCACTCTTCAAGAAGCAGTCTCTCACACCCCACCCAACTCACTTCTACTGTTTCAGGGTCTCCCACCACATCCATTCCAGGCTAGACCCCCACACCCAAGACTTTCTTCCCCTTGGGTGGTCAGCCTTCCTGTACAGCAGTATCATCTCTCCTTTTCCTTTCTGCACCCAGTGAGCTGAGGGTGGTAGTGTATACAACACATTGGAATGAGTAGGTTAGCATCCTCCTTCCGGAGAGTCCCTCCCTTTAACTTTTTTTTCCAACATAATATTTTCATTGATTCTTTGGGGATTTCACATCATACACCCAATCACATTTATCTCAGTCCTTCCCTATCCTCCCCTCACCCTTGTTACCACTTCCTCAGGGAAAAAAATTACATATATGCATATATATGTACATACATGTAAATAATTATATATTCATAGTCATTCACTGGGTCATGGCCAAATGAAACTGTGTCTTTCCCCTCACTCATCCCTGTTGGAAGTCATTTGACACCCCAGTGCCCTATCACAGTCTTTTAGAGTTCTCTCTGATGGCTTCCTAGGCTGTCACTGTTGGGGCCAAGGGGGCTATAGAAATAGAGTTCTCACAGAAGCCCTCTTTGTTCATCTTTCTCAATGTGTCTGAAGTTGTAGATATCATTGAGAAAGTAGCTTATTTCCTCTTTATGAACAGTGGGAGTATAGATTAAGGGCTTCTACACTGTTTCTGGCATCAGCACAGACTTCAAGCAGAGCTCCCAGTCATAGTAGGACCACAGACTAGATAAGACACCTCTAATGAAGCTGGAATCTCAGATATCAACATGGCTTCTGGCTACAACATAAGCCACAGACATCTGTGGGGCATTCAGTGGCACACTGGCCACAGACATCAATGCAGACCCAGCTGCAAAGGGCCACAAGCCAAAACTTGGCCCTCACAAGGCCGAGCATCACCATGGACCCAGGCAGCAGCACAGGACCCACATCCATGCCCTGTCCTCAACATCAACATGGCTTCAGGCTGCAGCACAGACCACAGACACTCCAGTAGACTTCAGTGGTAGCATGAACCACTGACATCAACATAGACCAAGACATGGCCCCCAGCAGCAGCCCAGACCTGGTCACCACTATCATCTCAGGTGGCAATGCAGGCTACTCACATCAGTATAGGGCAGCATGGCCTACGGACAGACATGAAAATGGATTCAGGCCATGGCACAAGCCATGAACATCTGCATGTAGTCAGGTGACAACATGATTCTTGGACATCAACCCAGACCTAGTCCACATTATGGCCACTGACACCCACACATGGATGGCCTTTAGCATCACAGACACAGTGATGCTTCAGGGAGGTCTAATCTAGAAAGTGGACTGTTCATCTCGGCGACCCAGTGTCCAGGCTGCTTGTTTAGGGGCTGGGTCTGCATCTGTTTAATCTCCAAGCTCACCAGTTCGGCCTCTCTACACAATTCATGTCACTCCACTCCTCCATCACCCATTCTCTCCTCACTGTGATACAGCTAGGTGGCACGTGTACCTAGCCCAGCTGAATTCTGGCTTCTGCCAGGGCAGGTCCCTGCTGTAATTTTCTTTGTGACATGGACCAGTAATTTAATACAGATGCCTGTGAAAAATCACAGCTGAATACATGGGGTGGATGGTGGTTGCCCACAAAGGGCTCCTATCTTAAGAACTAGGAGTGATGTCTGAAGGGTCTGTCCCTGGGAAACAACATGGATCCTTCCAGGGTCTCGCTTTTGCCACAGGGACTACATGCTGGACCCAACATCCATGCTGTGGCATCTCAATAGGAGAAGGAAGAAGTGGTTTGGGGACAAGTCTCACTCACATTAAAGCTATCTCCCAGCTTGGGGCTACTGCTCTTCCTCATTATACCACCAGTTACTACAAATTTCCACTGCCAAGGAGGAACCTGGGCTCACCTGATGACACCATGACATTGGATCATCATCCTCTCCCTCCCCAGTTCCCACCTGAGCTTAGAACACTCCTGGAAGTCTCCTTCTCATGTAGATCTGTATACCTCTAGAGCACCTACCTACCACAACCACTGGCAGTTGCAGGCAAGGCTTGAGCACAGAGGACCAAGGATCACATAAAAGCCTTGGCACAGAGCTCACCTAATGAAAGCTGCACCCTCCTGTACCCAGTCTTCACTTATCCTGTTCTGTTTTCTTACAAAGCATTCTTTTCTTTTACACTCCTCAAACAAGACATGATTTACTGACATGTGTTTGCTTGATCTCTGTAGGGTTCCCAGTAGTGAACAGTAAAAGTGTCCAGCTCTACCACCTTAGAGCTGAACACCATAAGGCACCCACTCACTGGAATGTCCTAAGAGAAGCCAGCCCTGAATTCCAGAGTGTCCAAAGGCAGATAGAATCCAAGCCTAGCCTCAAATTTAAAGCCTGAACATTAAAGAACAAAATACTACTTGGTGAATGTCGACAGAGCACATGTCTCACCCCAAACCAAGGCCCAGGGAGACCTCTCTTCCCCAGCCGAGAGCATGTCTACCAAGAACAACCGCAAACTGGAGTCATTTCCAAAAGACATGGTCTCTAGTTTCCTACAGGGGCCAAGGCTGAGGGGATTGATGAAGATAACTGGGAAGGTCCCAAGATGAGGTTGGGGAGCACACTAGGTCACACTGCCTGAAATGGAAGGTTGCTAGGAAAGTGGCATGGGATGTCAGGCCCCTGATTCTATTCCTAGGCATCTACCAGTATGAGAGCCTCCATCCTGTGCCAGGTAAAGAAGTCATCCTGGATCCTCACAGGCCCAGGTCACAACTCTTCGCGAGGAGCTTGCTAGCATCCTTACCCTGAACCAAGCCTCTGTGTGGTATGGCCAGCTCATACCCACAGTGCTGAATTCTAACAAACTATAGTTCCCAACTGCTTCCAAATCTCTCCACATTTCCACATGGAGAACATTTTGGATACCCTGTCCCAGAGAATACTACTTCCTGCCCAATGGGGCAAGGTGAAGCAGCAGCTCATTTTAGCCATGACACGCTGAACAAGAAAAACTCAGCAGGGACCCACTCTGACTCCTACCTCTTCCTCTTTAAATGGCCTGAATATGCTTCCTGACTCCTAGGGCTTGGTAAACCACACTTAAAATACTTACTCAAATACCCAGACAGCTTACACTGGAACTGTGTGTCTCCATATAGCCATAGGCCTGGTGGCAAGTCCTCTTCTAACTCGAAGACTTTGATCCTTACCAGGAAATGACTCCTGGAAACTCTCTATATCTGGACCTTGGCCCAGTCCCCAACCATAGATCTCCCAGCCCCGTGGTTAGGGCTCCTGACACACCCAAGTCTCCCCAAAAGGTTCTGCTATGCTAGCAACTCAGAGCTCAGGGGCATGTAGGCCCACTAGCTCTGTGTTCCTGGGAGTCAGTAAACAGTACTGGTCAGTAGATAGTGACACAACAAAAAAGGACCAAGAGTGTAAGAAACATTAGAACCACCACAGTGAGCCCTTCACCTTTAACACGGACACATGGATTCATCTGGCCAGGATTTTGCCTCTGTGTATAATAGAAGTCTATTGAAGACACTATAAGGACATTCATTCACTGTTCTTAGAGGGGCCGCTTCTTTTTTTTTTTTTTTCCTGAGACAGGGTTTCTCTGTATAGCACTGGCTGTTCTCGAACTCCCTCTGTAGTCTAGGCTGGCCTTGAACTCAGAAATCTGCCTACCTCTGCCTCCCAAGTGCTGGGATTAAAGGCGTGTATTACCATTGCCTGGGGAGGGGATGCTTCTACACACACACAGACACACAGACACACAGACACACAGACACACACACACACACACACACACACACACACACACACACCCCAACTCTGCAAGGGCTTGAGAAAAAGTGATTATTGTTATGATCTTAGTGATGGATGCCATAAAGTCACACCATGTGGCAGATTTCACATAGGTTTATTGGGGAGGGGGTATACTGAGGCTATCTCTGGGCCAGGTTGGAGATAAAAAGGTAGGAAGAGGAGGAAGTGGCCTTTTATAAGGGGATGTGGCATATGTGCAGGGGGAGGTTAAGTGACTTGCGGTGACTTTAGGAATGTGTCCCATTTGGCAGCTAGTGATAATGTATATGTTGTCACTGGGTCCCTGGGGCAGCCAGTAGAGATGCTTGGTTGCTAACAACTGTGAGGGACAGACAAGCCTGACCTTTGTTCTTTCATTACTCTGATCAAGGGTCTACCTAGCCTTAAAGAACTGACAAAACATAAGGTCAGCAGCTTGTCAGAAGATTATCTGCTGTAACCTAAAGAGACTGTGAATGTTCGGTATCTTTCTCTACTTCTTAGGACCAGAACTTGTGTGCCTAGGGCTCCAGACTCCCACCATGTAGAGAAGACAGTCACTGGGAAGGGTTTCACATCTCCCCAAAACAGGCAGTGGGATAGATTTCTGACCTTAGCCAAACTTGCTTGATATATGAGAAGTCTTGTGGTTTTTCACTTCAGGATACCCACATAAGTTAGAAAGTAGGAATCTGAGTATGTGAGAAACAGCATCCCCATATATGCATGGGAGGCCCTTCTTCTGGCCTTATGTCCTATCTGCTTCCATACAGCAATAGAAGGGATCCTCCAGGACCAGGGTACTGTTTTCCTCTGCCCCCACTTCTGGGCTTTTTCTCTGAAGCTGTTTAAGGAGAACATATATGCATATGGAAGGATATACCTACGTACTAACAATGCAAACAGTGCATGACTTCTAGCTTCTTACTCCATACTCAGCTGGAGGGGGGGGGGAATATGCCATGACAGAATACTGGCTTTCACCCCCAGCAGCAGAGCATGTTAGGTTGTATCTAGATGCCAAAATGCCAGGATCAATTTAGGATCTGAGCATCACAAAAGAATCATAATATAACTTGATTAGTTATAAGTGGGTGGTTAAGGATGGAGATAGATGTATGCATTTGCAGGCATATGAGATTATATCACCTGGGGATCTGCCATCATGTCTCCAGCACTGGCCCTACTTCTGAGAGGTACTCAGTGGACCAGATCTACCAAAAACTCTCCACACAGAGGCCAGTACTAAGCAAGCTAGAGAAAGCTGTTAAAGGAGAGGCATTTGAATCAAAATCTTCAGTCCTAGGTATAGCTATTAACTACATCTTATCCATAGCTGCTCAACTATTTATGGATGGGACCAAGGCAGAGTAGTTGCCCAGTGCACTACAGCTAGTGATTCTTTGTCCATCTGCACTCAAACCAAGTACCAATCTGGCACATTCTTTCTCAGTAAAGCCACTAATTCTGGCATGACTGTACAATTCACGTCCATCATTAGTGTTCAGAAGAATACACTATCATGCCGCCAAGCCCAGCTCTTTTCTTGGAGTATATCAATAGAACCAGACTTTCTTTTCTGAGGTCAGGTTCTCAGAGTGGACAAGTGTGTTTGGCCCTTTGTCCAAAGTCTCCACTGACTCTATGGCATGAAGCCATCCTCCCCAAGTTACCCAGGTAGATGCCTTGAAAGGTCTTTGGCCTCATCCTCATCCCACTGATTCCCCACATAACTATCCATTGGCACTATCCACAGAGAGGTAGGCACTAAATCAGGAACATGAGGACAGGCATTACCCAGGAATGAGGTTGAGTCAGGAGCTTATAATCCACAAGTGTCACTCTCACTATAGGCTCTGTCCTAACCTATCTGCTGCTTCCCCTAGGGTGACCTTTGATCTTATGGGTGGGGTTCCCTTCTAGCATCTTGGTCCTTCCTCTTCTGAGCCTCTAACACTATTCTGGGTGTGGACAATGAAATCAGGGTTTCCTCCTTTGACCCACATAGCTCTGTCTCACCATCTGCAGAATGGCCTCCATCAAAGGTTGCCATTTGAGTTACTTGTGTGGTTCACAGATTGGGATTGATGGGAGAGCAGGAAATGATGAGCTTAACCTTTGACAGGGGAGCTGTGGTTATAGAAGACAGATGGTCAGTGGGCAATACTGTAGGGTTGAAGGTGAACAACTCACTGCATTGTTCATAGATGGGCAGGAGAAAAGGAATCATGCACAACAGGACAGATAGACTTTAGGAAGACAGGAAGACAGATCCCTGTGTTGATATTCTGTAAAAATCAGAAAACTGCTGTGTAGTGAAGGAAAACATGGGATTTGTCCTACTAATATTAGCCATGTGACTGTGAATAAATATCCAGACTCAGGTTTCCTGATTTTCAGAGAGATCTATTTATCTAGTATTATAGTAAACACAAAACAACCTTCTTTAGGTGATCTATAATCACCTAAGGGGCCAAAGCTTATTCTCATTATTCCTCATCCATATATTGCACATCACTGGGCAAAGGCACTGCTCCATAGGGTACCCAGTCAGTATAGAGGGCCATATATAGAGAAGGGTAGCTTGTGAAGCTCAGTACCCAGTACTCAAGAGTCTATCAGCGAGGCTGGATGATAGCTTTTGTGGAAGAGTACTTGAGGAGACCAGGGAAAGAGAGGACGCTAACATTAGAAAAGCAGGAGGCTAGGGCAGAGGAGACACAGGGTCTAGATGGTCCTTCTAGATCAGGGTAAGGTGACCTGTAGTGCCTGAGCTTCATATTTTCATCATCATAGGGAAAATGGGACTCCAATCTGGCTTCAACTTGACTAAAAATAATAAGAATAAAATAATAAAGTAAAAATAATAAAGTAAAATGCTACACTTATATGTCTGGCCTATTGGAGACGTGAAATGAGATTTAAGTTTGCTTTGATATGTGCTTAGGGCACCAGTAAGAAATGAAACAGCTTACTCTAGCATTCTACAAAGGTAGACAGAAGAGGAAGCAGGAAAGCTGTGGGCATGTAACCAAAAGCAGTCTGAATGCAGCAAAGTATCAAGCCAAAAGCCAATACAGCTCACCTTGGAGAACCCCATTGATGCCTATATATCTCAGTCCTTGCATCATCTTGGCAACAGCTGAACTGTACCAACAAACAGGTGGGACCCTGCTGCCTGGTCAGGGCCAAGCTGCTTAGCTTGAGCCAAAGTGTATACATCTATCATCAGCTTTGCAAACAGCTTCCAGGGCTGTGAGCAAAACAATCCCAACCTTATTTTCCACAAGCACCAACAGATGTTTAAAATTGGGGAGGAATCTCTAGACTAAAACATTTCTCAGGCAGGGCCTCTGGAATAGCTCCAGGGAGCTGCACGCCCATGGCTTGTGCTGTTGTTCTAAGCCGCCCTTCACACATCAGGAATGTCAAACAGAGCTGACCTCAGCACCCTGAGAGCCCCACTCCAAACAGAGCCCTGGGCTGTACTCTCCAACAGCAGGCAGACTCTGGAGTGTTTGTCTAATTTAAAACAAGCTAGTTGGATGGTGTATTATTTCTCCAACCAAATAATATTGAAGCTGCAAGCACAGCCATCTCTATTGCTCCTGTACTGCATGCATCCCTCAAGCCTGCTCAGCGTATTTAGCAAGTGGAAAAGAGACGATTGTTTTTCATTTCACTGAGAAATGAATAGGAATCAAAAAAGATTTCCACGTGTTTCCTCCAGGCATCTTTTCACTCCAGCCAACTCTGAGAACACACCGAGATCAGCACTTCCCTGACTCAGAAGCTTGACAGTAATCCTCTCCCAATCTGGGTCCCTCCACACCAGTCATGACTCTATGGGGTCACCATACAAAGCCTGCAGGCTTGGCCACTGCGTGTCTCTGCCCTTTACTAGGAACAGTCAAGATAGTATTGTCATCTTCACATATTCTACACTTTTCTTAATCCTTTCCCTAAGACGTTATCTCCTTCATTACACACACACACACACACACACACACACACACACACACACACACACATTTTGCTGGGCTCATAAGTGGCCTACCAGTTGCCAAGTCTAGGCATCAAATCTTAGTGTTCTTTCAGCTTACCAGAAGCATCCCACACAGGGCATCATGCCCTATGGAAAATGAGTTCCTCCTCAGCTGCATTTCCAGGCCCATTCTTTAGCTGTTCTCATTACCATGGTCCTGTATTATTTTCTTACTTCTGCTAAAACATACCATCATTAGTGGCTTCAAACTTCAAAAAACTGTGCGTGATCTTATGGTTTTGAATAACAGAACTCCAAAACCAGCTTTCTGGCAAAACTCAGGATTTAGCAAGATCACCCTTCTCCTAAAAGATCCAAGTGAAACCTTAATTCTGGACTTTCCCAGCTGCCCATGCTTCATATTTCATGGTCCCTCCCTCCATTTGCAAGCCAGTCTCATCCCTCTGACCTCTAATTCTGTCCTTAAATCTTCTCTGGTGACAATAGTATTGTTCCATTTTTAAAAGATGTTGTAACTCTTTAGAACCATCTCATCATCTTTTCTCATTTGCATCTGCAAAACCTCTTTTGACATAGTCACAGGTTTGGGGATTAGGATGTTGGTTTCTTTGGAGATAATTGCTATGCTGATCACAACCTGGCCTCCAAAATTTTATACGCAAAATTCATTCACATCATCCCAGCATCTATAAAAATCTAACCCACTTTAATACTAAATTAAATTTTACAGAAGTCTAAATATAAACCAGTTTTAAACTCCCAAGCTTCAACAGTCTGGAGTACAGGCCTATAATTCCAGCACTTGGAATATTGAAGTAGGTGAATTTTGAGATCAAGGTCAGTCTGGGCTACACAATCAACAAATATGAGGTATATAAATTAGTACATAAATATTTTAAGTCTCATCATCTCAGTCAGGAGTAATTGAGGTTCTAGGTATAGTCTAAACAGATGTACAATATTCTCCATTCACAAGCCTGTGAGTGACAGTTACTTGCTCCACTATGACAATGTAGCAGGCACATGTCAACCTTCCCATCAAGAAGCAAGAAAATAAGAGAAAAAAGATACCCACGAAAGTCTAGACACAGCAGATGTTTGAGCATTCCTATCTTATTTTCTTTCATGGCTAGACACAGAAATTGTGGCTCTTTTACTCCCCAGGCAGGTCCTCTTGTCTTCCTAGTTCCACCAAGTCTCCAATATCCCCACCCAAAATACTCAGGTTCAATTCCCAGTACCTACATGGCAGCTCACAACTGTCTATAACTCCAGTTCCATGAGATCTGACACCTTCACATAGGCACATATGCAGGCAAAATGCCAATGCACATAAAATAAAAACAAACAAACAAGCATACACTCTCCCAGATGTAAGGAGAGGTCAGAACTTTGGGACTCCTTGATCAGAACAGAAAAGAAGCCTGTTTCATTGATACTGAATGCTGGGACATTCCAACTGTCTCGGTAAAGAGGGTGAGGATGGGCCAAGCATGTGGACACTGGGCTCCGAGGGCCTCCTTCTCTGAGGACAAGCACGCCAAATGAGGCAAATTCTATTTTTGCTACTTTTTTCTAAGAGTCCCTATGTGTCAGTTTGTTTGGGCCTCATCACTACTTCTCCAGCTCCCATCCTTTGCTTATGGTCTATCTCAGAGCAATGCATTGGTACTGGCAGCAGGCTGGATTCAAATTACCTAGACACTAAACCTGGGTTTGTCTACTTGTAAAATGGGTATCAAACACCTACCACATGGGCTTTCCTAGTAAATAATATAGCATGTTAATTTCCTACAGCTGTCACACAAATCACCACAAACTGACTGACTTAAAACTACAGAAATGTATTCTCTAATAGTCCAGGAGGGCAAAGGGGCAATACCAAGGCAGGAAGACTCTTTCTTGTCTCTCCCAGCTTCTGACAGCTTCAAATGTCCCTTGGCTAGCACACTCACCTAGTGTAATCCTATCAGATGAGACAATACATACAAGGAGCCATGCAGGATTTTCAGTCTTCTTTCTTTCCAGATGAAGTGTGGGTAATGGCCAAGAAGAGGTGGTGCCTATCAATCCTACAACTAGCTCTTGTCTGGACAAGAGGATCTTCATTTCAGCTGCAGCTCAAGGAAAGCTAGTGAGTGGCAGTAGGTCATCCGGCATGTAAGGAGTAGCCTAGCTGGCCTTGGTTGGAGATCTGTCCTTTCTACAAGAGGGAACAGGATGCTTATCTTGCTTATCCTGCCTTAATCCTTCAGCCACTCCCATAGCAGAATATTGTTTTCCTCCCATCCTCAGTACCACAGAAGGCCACGGGACCTGGTGTAAATATTGGAATGGTATCAACGGGACAAGGAGTTGTTCTGAACTCATCCTCTTGCAGCTTCTGTCTGGAACTTGCCCTATCATGCTTCTACATCTACCACAGGATCTTAGAAAGAGGGATGAGGAGTGACTCTAATATGAGATGTGGTGGCAGAAGCAGAAATCAGTGAAGTCCTAAACCAGTGGGATCAGCAGGGCAGTTAGTATACAACTCTGTTGGAGCAATAGCTGACTAGGAAAGAATCTGGTGCTCAACAAAGGGAAATGGCAATTTGTGTTATGTAATTCTTGTTTGTTTTAAATCACAAAACTGCCTTCAATAACCTAGAAAACAGGAAATATACCTAGTTTAGTCCTGGCTTTGCAAAGAGCTTTCCAAGCAAAACATCACCAGAATGAATTAGTTGTTTCTACTGTGCTCAATAACATACCTTGAAGGGGGAAAAGTTAATCCACAAAAGAATAAGCAAATTGGCAGAAGAACTGAGAGAAAATATAGGAGTCCCAGAAGTATAGCTTTTGTAAGTTGAAAAACAGTGATTGTCTCTTCAGCTGATAATTGAGGAATATGCAATCAAGGATCTTCAACTAGAAAAGACCTCCAGAATGTAAGAAAGCATCAAGGTTGCTTCTACACACAATATTGCCAGAGCCAGTTCAGGGGCAGAGGAGGGTGGGGAGAGAGAGACGGAAGGAGGGAGGGAGGGAGGGAGGGAGGGAGAGAAACAGAGACAGAGATAGAAACAGAGAGGCAGGCAAACAGGCAGACAGACTGACAGACTGACAGACACAGCTCTCAGCGAGCAAGGTCAGGGAGTGGACACTTTGCAGTCATAGGGATTTCTGCCTTGAGGAGCTTATCTCAGTGTTTTCAGTAGCTGGAACAGCCCAGGGCAGCAGCTTTGTCTGCCATCCTGTTATGAAGGAAGGGAGTGTGACTGACACAGACAATAACAGAAGTGAGCCAAGAAAGAACAGGACACCCAGGAGGCTAAATCATGGCTGATGACACCACTACCCTGCCCTGAGCTAACCTTGATGGTATCTGAGCCTCTGCCAACACGGGTTTGATTTCAGACCAAACCAGCTAGGTCACCCCAAAGCAGGATTGGCTCTGGTCCTGGGCCCAAACCCTTAGCCTTGTCAGGAGACTTGCATAGCCTCCGCCCCCAGGACCCTGCCAAAAACCTGCCCGTGCGGATGTTTGTGTGGCTGCTCCAGTGAACCAGGGTTACACTGGAAGGGGAGGTACTTTTTGAAGCTGTAGTCACTGCGTTTGGTGGACAGAACATGACAGCAAGGAGGAGAAGGTCGAGATTTAGAGCCAAACTCGGTCCAAATCCTGGCTCTGTTTTGTCATAATCATGTGGCTCTGAGCAAGTTGTTTATGCTCTTTGAGTCTCAACATCCATTCATGTGAATCAAAAATACCACCACTACCAACTGTGGAATGTGATAGAAAAAGTGAAAGATGCTCATTGTCGGGCAGGCTGCCTGTGATGATCAGTGTTAATTGTCAACTTGGCAGAATCTAGAATCATCTGGGAGATGGGACTCTGGGTGTGCCGGTGGAGGAATTATACTGATTGTATTAATTCGTTTGGGAAGATTCATCTCAGTTGTGGGTGGGACCATTCCCTGGGGAAGGCATTTGGACTATAAAAAATGGAAAAGGGAAACCGAATACGCATTCATTGCTCTCTTATAGACATGACATCTTCAAGATCCTCTTCATTGACTTCCCTGCCATAATACCTTGAACTGTGAGCTAAAGTAAGCCCTTTATCTCCTAAGTTGCTCTTGTCGGATATCATGGCAACAGGAAAAATTTTAAAAGACAACAATAGTATGTTCCTTAAACATCTCATGAATGGAGTAAGTACAAGGTGAGGAGGCTGAGGAGGCCTGTGACCCTGACAGCCTGTGCCCATAAATGTGTATTAGGCATGGATGAAAAATGACATCAACATTTCTGGCCAGAACCATACAACAAGGTAGGATCTAAACATGGCAATGGTATCATAGGATCCAATCCATCTTCTTAGGAAAATAAAAGGGCAATGAGAAGCCTGCAGTCCCAGGAGCCAAACCATGGAGAAGTGTACAGAAACAGAGGGGAGCCAAAGCCTGGGAATGTACTGGAGGATACCACTTGTGTTGCCTTCAGAAGAGAAATGGCAGCATTACATATGTGAGAAGAAACTCAAATACAGCTTTTCTTGAGCATCAAAATTTGCATAGCCTCTACCATAGAATGCTTCTGCTTGGCAACAAAAACTAAGGTTGGTTTTGATGTTAGTAATAAAAAAAATTTCATATTTTTAGCCTGCACAGCTTCTCTCATCTCTGCTTCTTATAGCTGATAAAGAAGACAATTCTAAGCCACTCTTCTGAATTATCATAAATTCAAAGTAAAGTAAGACTGAGGTCAGAATGATTTTTCCCTCTTTTCTGCCTTCAGTGTCACTTTCTCAAATAGTGCAAGGACTTCTTTTTGGACCTCAGACTTTCTTGGAGATCCAGAAACTGGAGCCTTCAACACAGAGGTTTGCTCAGTCCTGACCTGAGAAAGTCTCATTATTTCTTTTCTATGGATGGAGCCAGACTTCAAAGAGACCACCTGTCAAGATGCTCCCTGCTCCAAGATCATTTCACCAGAGGATCCAAGCCATCCTCCAAAGCTTTCTAGCATGCTCCACAAATTTGCTTAGGGTGACCTTATCCCTTGGAAAATGACTGGAACCTACAGGCTCTGTGAATTCCAGCCTGATGTCATTTTTGCCATCAGCAATAATGCTGGCCAGGACAATCATCCTCCCTGGGAAACCTTAAGCTCTCTATACAGCGTTGTACCAGGCGGCCATGTCCTGTCTAGTTCTTTGTACCCATGCTGTCTCTAGCAGGTTCCCACCACAGCTCCTTCTAGCAGGGACACTGGTCTTACTGCTATTTTAATTTGAATTTCACTGATAACACCACGGATGAGGAACCACAAGCACACTGCCTGTTTGTCTCAGTTATACATCTTTCCCTTGAAGATGCTCTTTTTTATACATATATAGAAGGAATGACTTGTATATCCTAAACATTAAACTGATGAGGTTTAGAGGTTAGAAATATCCTGCCCTGTGTGCCATGTATAATTAAAGTTGTGAAAGGGCTTCCACACCATTTTCTTAGTCACAGTGAATAAACAAAGTAAATGCCTTCATTAAGCCTAAGTTTCAGAAAAATAAACTTGGGTTCAGAGATACTGCTTCCCTGGACACTCTTGGACAGAGGTGAGAATCAAACTCAGGCCACACACTCTGACTTGTGGAATTTGTACTATGATGGAACTCTTTAAGACTAAACTATGTGAAACCTTGATAAATTGTGGTGACCTGAGTCCAAGGCCATACAGTCATTCTTCATCTGGTCCCGGCACATATTAAGTCTGAACTTAGGATTGTGAAAGGAAGGAGATTCTGTTTCAATAAAATTTGCCTTATAAGGTCAAATTCAGAGGGGAAAAATGTTAAGGTTTTGCTCAATCTCATGTAATTATCTCTACCAGGAGTCTCCCTTTTTTCCACCCTATTACTATAGCCTGAATTGCTTGTCTGAAACACCCGGGGTCACCTTGTAGCCTATGCCACAGTACACACCCCTTCTATATCTTTCTGGGGGGTTTGGAAACATATGGCATCAAGGATCCCCAGGCCTTGCTTTGCTTGTCTTGCAGAAACTATATAAAGAAAATCACTGGGAGGGCTTAGAGAGAGATCTCAGCTAGTAAAGTACTTGCCGTGCAAGCATGAGAACCTGAGTTCAATTCCCATTACCCAAGGGGATGTGGAAATCCAGTTATGGAAGTGTGCACCTATAAATACTACCATAGAGAGCTCTGTAATTTTCTAGATAGTCAATTTACTAGGGTCCAAGCTCAATGAGAGATCCTGTCTCAAAACATAATAAGATGTAGAGCAATTGAAGACATGTCCTTGATCTCTGGTTTCCATGTATATACATGCACACATATGTACACACACACAAACATACGTGGGAAACCTAGAGCTCAAATCCAGTCTTTACTAGCAGTGAATAACTGGGGATGTGGAAGCATAGGATATCTAACCCACCACCCAGCTAAAAGCTACCATACATATGGTAGGGCCCTTCAGGACAGCTGCCAACTGCCTGAGAATCCCTCTGTAAAGGACAGCTAGGAGAAAGATTCTATCTATCTGACCTGCATATGTGAGTAAAATCTCACAACCAAAGCCAGCTACCATAGTTTCTCCAAATCACGGATCTTAAAAGCACAGTCACCCCCACCACCCACCATGAACATCCCCTGAACCAAACCATGAGTACACAGAGATTATGTGAGACACTTGTCAGACTGCTCTTAAAATATTTAGAATAACAACAAAATTAAAGACCCTTCAAAGATAGAAAAGAGCCTCTCAGAGGAGTGGGAAAAACATCAACCTCTCCTATTACATGATATATTTGAGGAACTAAATAAAAATGAAGACAACAGAGAAACACAGACCTCTTTTGGCATTTCTATTTGGGTTATTTGTCAAACATCAGTGTGCACCCTTGCAGCTGACTGCAAAGCAGGCCTACCCAAGGTACCCTAAAACAGCACAAAGGTTTCAACTCTTGAGCTTCTACCAACACAGAGAGAGGCCTCCAAAGGATAGCACCTATACAGAATGGATTTCTCTCTCTACCACATCTGTTGGAAGCATGATCCAGGGCAGAGAAGATAAGAACATGAGTTAGGGACTCACCTCCCTCATCGTGTCTATAAACAGGCTGCAAACAGCCTCTGCGATACATGCACTCAAGCCACACTCTCAGCCTCATTATGAGAGAGCCCCTAGCATGCTGTTGGGGTAAAAGGGCACAGGTATCTGTCTTGAGCTGCAGTCAGTGATGCCTTCTGTACTCTATTTCCTGCTAGAGGAACATCTCCTTTTATCCCTAGGCCTGACACAGAACACAGACTATAATTATCACAGAAATAAAAAAACAACCCCAAAAAGCACCAACCAAAGCCACCAACCAAAGTCCCTCTCAAATCTCCACTGAGCACGAACAGGTACAGACTACCTAAAATCTGCTCCCTAGTCAGTCCCCAGGCCTATTGACAGAGTTATCCCTACCCTGTCTCTAGCTGTCACTATAACTATGAAATCTTCACTTTATAAGATAGCTACCAAGACCAAGTTTGCTACAGAAGATTAGTTTATTATGAAAGAAATGAATGGCATCTTCCGGACACTCAAGGCATACCTTTGTTGTCTGTTGCAGCTTTGTTCCTATATGCACACATCTGGTTCTGGGAGCCCAACCCCCTCCCACACATAAAGTATGTCACCCTGCATAGTGTACATTACCCAAACAGTATAGGACACATAAACCCACCCAGAACACACCACCTGTACAGTGTTTGCCACCCTGCATAAGGCTCCAATAGGTCCTGGTGCAAGGAGGATATGGGCTGGAGCCATTCAAAAGAACATTGGTATAGCACTACTCAACTCTAGCCCTCTAATAAAGTGGAGTGTGGTTATAAACCACATGGCAATTTTCAAGAATCCAAATATGTCTCAAGCATCCCAGATGCAGCTCTAAAACTAGCTGTGCCAGGAACTTCCACTTCTATGCACAAACCTTGCCCTGGTCATATCAGAAAGGGCCAGGTAAAAGGATGGAAGAGACCCTGTCTTAGCAGTCATAACAAAACATTATCAACTGAACCACTGATAAAAGCTCATAATTTATTTATTAAGCTCTGCAAGGTGGATGTATGGGGCTATGAACCAATGTGTGTGGGTTCTGGAGTGGGCTGCCTTCCTAGCTTATAGGCAGTACCATTTCACAGTATCCTAACTTGGTCAAGGAAGCCAGGGAAGTCTCTGGAGCTTCTTCACAAGGACACTAATTCCACTCCTGAGGCCCTACTACCTTACTGTCAAAAGCTCTGGTATTTAGCATGCTTAGATTCGCTACTGGGCATGCTCTGCAAATGGCTGCTGTAGAGGACAAGCATCTGCTTCCATAGCTAATTTCTGATGTCCAAGTGCCCCGTGAGACCCATTTTCCTGAAGCTGCACTCCTATAGATGGCTTCCAGAGCCTCACCTGTCTCTGCCAGTCTTTCAACGTGGGAAATCTGACATAGATCTTGCTGCTTCCTTCCTACGTCATAAAGATCACATCTAGGCAGTGCCTGTCCTGCATGATACATAGAAAGAAAATGGTTTTCTGGGGCTCGACCACAACACTGCTGGACACAAGCATCTGAGAGCCTATAGAGTATATAAAGGGTAGAAAGTTAACTGACAAAGACCTCAATCTATGCAGCCATAGAGATGTCATGATCAATGCCAGGGTTAGGCTTTTTGATAATGTAGCTATTATAGGGTCACCAATACTTCTATAAATACACCCTTACCCATGCTCCTGTAAAAACAAATAGATGCACTGATTCACTAAGATAGATTCAGTTTGGATTGTAGATTATGCTCTATAATTGATGTCCTATATGGGGTGAGGAGCCATGTGTTCACATATATCCAGGAAAAAAATAACACAACAGAAAGCAAGCCACAAACCACCCCTTAAAACTGCCCTATTTAGTGTAGCATCCTATCTTCAAAGAAGACCAAATACCAATGCTTCTCAAACTATCCCACAAAATAGAAACAAAAGGAATACTACCTAAATCATTCTATGAAGCCACAGTTATACTGATACCTAAGCCACATAAAGACTCAACAGAGGAAGAGAACTTCAGACCAATTTCACATGTGACTATCAGTGCAAAAGTACTCAATAAAATTCTTGCAAACTCAATCCAAGAACACATCAAAACCACCATTCACCACTATCAAGTAGGCTTCATCCCAGGGATGCAGGGATGGTTCAATATAAAGAAATCTATCAATATAATCCACTATATAAACAAACTCAAAAAATCACATAATCATCTTATTAGATGATGAAAAAGCCTTAGAAAAAATACAACACCCTTTTGTGTTAAAAATCTTGGAAAGATCAGGAATTCAAGGCACATACCTAAACATAATATAAGCAATATACAGCAAACCAATAGCCAAAATCAAATTAAATGGAGAAAAACTTGAAGCAATCCCACAAAAATCAGGGACTAGACAAGGCTGACCATTCTCTCTCTATTTATTCAATATTGTACTTTAAGTTCAAGTTAGAGCAATTAGACAACAAAAGGAGGTCAAAGGGATACAAATTGGAAAGGAAGAAGTCAAGGTATCACTATTTGCAGATGATATGATAGTATACATTGGCAACCCCAAAAATTCCACCAGAGAACTCCTAAACCTGATAAACAACTTTAGCAAAGTGGCTCAATATAAAATTAACTCAAACAAATCAGTAGCCTTTCTCTACACAAAGGATGAACAGGCTGAGAAAGAAATTAAGGAAACAATATCCTTCACAATAGTCACAAATATTATAACATAATTAAAAAATATGGTACAGAGCTAAACAAAGAATTTTCAACTGAAGAATCTCAAATGGCAGAGAAGCACCTAAAGAAATGTTCAACTTCCTTAGTCATCAGGGAAATACAAATCAAAACGAAACTTACACCAATCAGAATAGCTAAGAACAAAAACTCAAGTGACAGCAGATGTTGGCAAGGATGTGGAGAAAAAGGAACACTGCTCCATTGCTGGTGGAATTGCAAGCTGGTACAACCACTCTGGAAATCACCCTGGCAGTTCCTCAGAAAATTGAAAATAGTTCTACCTGAGGACCCACTCCTGAGCATATATCCAGAAGATGCTCCACCATGTAATAAGGACACATGCTCCACTATGTTCATAGCAGCCTTGATGACTTCACGAACTTTGTTGGCAAATGAATGGAACTAGAAAATATCATCCTGAGTGAGGTAACCCAGACCCAAAAGGACATAGATGGTATGTACTCAATGATAAGTGACTATTAGCCCAAAAGCTCAGAATACCCACAATACAACTTAAAGACCATATGAAGCTTAACAAGAAGGAAGGCTAAAATGTGGATGCTTCAAACCCACTTAAAAGGAAGAACAAAATAATCACAAGAGGAATAGGGAGGAGGAACCTGGGAGAGGGGGAGGAGAGCAGGAGCGGGTATGGGAAGAGACAGGAGAGGAGTCTAGAGGGTCAGGAGAAAGAAATAAGTAGCAGAGAGGGTGAAGCTTGGGGAACTACTACAAAGTCCCAGACACAAAGGATGTGAGAGGATCCCAGGACCCAATGGGGATGACATTAGCTGAAACACCCAACAGCAGGGAGATAGAACCTGAAGAGACCACCTCCAGAAAATAGACGTGGCCACCCATCCATCTCAAAATTGTTAACCTAGAATTGTCCCTGTCTAAAAGAAATTCAGGGACAAAAATGAAGCAAAGACTAAAGGAAAGGCCATCCAGAAATCACCTCACCACTCAATCCACTCCATCTGCAGACACCAAACCCTGACACTATTGCTGATGCCAAGATGTGCTTCCTGACAGGAGCTTAGCTAGTATGGCTGTCCTCTGAGAGGCTCTGCCAACGCCTGACTAAGACAGATGCAGATACTAACAGCCAACCATTGGACTGAGCACGGGGACCCCAATGGAAGAGTTAGGGGAAGGGCTGAAGGAGCTGAAGGGGATTGTAACCACATAGGAAGAACAACAGTATCAATTAACCAGACCTCTCAGCTACCATCAACCAAAGAGTATACATGGGCCAGTCCATGGCTCCCACTACATAAGTAGCAGAGGATGGCCTTATCTGGCATCAGTGGGAGGGGAGGTGCTTGGTCCTGTGAAGGCTTGATGCCCTAGAGAAGGAGAATGCTAGGGGGTGAGGCAGGAGTAGATGAGTGGGTAGGGGAGCACCCTCTTAGAGACAAAGGGGAGGGGTATGGAGTGAGGGGTTCATGGAGGGGAAATCAGGAAGGGGGATAACATTTGAAATGTAAATAAATAAAATGATTAATAAATAATTTTTTAAAAGGAAAAAAGCCTGCCTATTCAGCCTTCAAGATAGCTAAGTGGATAAAGACACCTGCTGTGAAGCCTGACAACCTGAGTTCAATCCCAGGGATCTACACAGTGGGAGGAAAGAGCCCAGTTCTCTGATCTCCATACGCACACCACAGAATGTGCATACTCATGCATGCACATGCAAAAAAATTTATTATTTTTACTTTATTTTTTAATCTTTTTTTCTCACAGTCCAGACTCTATCCCCTTCCCAGTCCACCCTCCAACTGTTCCACATTCCATACCTTCTCCCCACCCCATCCCCACCCCACCCCTCCCACTCCCCCACTTCTGTCTCCAAGGGGATGTCCCCACTCCCCCCAACCCCACCAGACCTCCCACTCCCTGGGGCTCCAAGTCTCTCAAGGGTTAGATATATCTTCTCTGACTGAGTCCAGACCCAGTAGTCCTCTGCTGTATATATGTTGGGGGCCTCATATCAGCTGGTGTATGCTGCCTGGTTAGTTGAGACTGCTGGTCTTCCTATGGGGTCACCCTCCTCCTCAGCTTCTTCCAGCTTTTCCCTAATTCAACCACTGGGGTCACCAAAAATGAAAGTCATACTATGTACAGCAGGCAGCAATCCCTTTGAATCACCATAAAGGAGACTCCATTGTGCCAGCCATCTCTGTAGATAAGCTGCATGCAAACCTAAAAGGCCTTGGAAAGAGTTTAGTTCACCTATTCCTGACTCCAGTCAAATCCAGATTGTATGTGCTGAAATGCCCTGTTTACCTCTTTAAAAACACAAAACTCACATGACTCTGAGTCATTTCCCATGACTCCTCTAAAGCTGGCATCTAGTTTCCTCACTAACGTAACTCCTCTCTGAACCATAGAAGTTCCTGTTTGTACCATGCACTGAACCCCAGGCTTGAGAAGTTCAAGTAGGGTCAGAAGAATACTAGGTCCTAAGTTTACAATCATGGATGTGGGCATCAAGAACCCATGAAACCTGCTGGACCAGCACAGTGATTGGGATCAGAGCCCCATACTGCTCACAGGGAAGCTGCTTCTCCGTTGAGTATAGTAATCACAGGGTTACCTCTGCTGCCAGGCACAAGGAGAATTCTCTCCCTTCTAGACTCCACTAATCACACCAAGTATTCTGGGAACACTTTTTGCTCAAAATGGTCCACACCCTGGCTCCAAGTACCCATCCAGCTCACTGTAGACCAGGCCTCTCAAGGGGAATCAAAGCTGGGGAGCTCCAAGGCTTCTGGAAAAATAGGAGATCTCTGGCCCTAAGACTGCAGTAGGCAAGGTGAGACTTATAGGGGAGTAGAAAGGACCCAGATGGCTCAGGCCCAGGCATAACTGTGTATAACTCAGTATTGCTGGGGTTGAGCAGCTACCATGTCCCTCCCTCCACAAAAAGATCACTTAAAGATGGTTGGATGTGTGACCTAGCCTTAAGGGAACATTTTTGTCTAATGTCCCAGCAGCTAGGTGGCCCAGAACACAGCATAGTTACCTCAGTCCTCACTTCTCTATTTTCTCTTTAAAATAAACAAAAAACTCTAATTTCTAATTTCATGTTACAAAGAATCTACAGGCTGTGTCAACCCATTTAGAATGATGAAATTTAATCTTATGAATAAACATCATACACTGAGGCAGCACTTTGGTGCTGCCCAGTCACTCATGTGTGTGACCCTCAGAGCTGGACTTATCTATGTTCTTATCTTGGGTGGGTACCTTCCAAGAGGGTCAGGGAGAGGCAGATGAACTCAGCCTCTAGATCAAGAAGTAGGAAGATGGAAGAAGGAAAGACAAGGAGGTAGAAGGGGCGTTCATTAAGTGATCTCTCCTTTTGCCAGCTGCTACCTCACCACTAGAAGTTTGTGGTCACTAGTATTTCCTATTCTGTAAAGATGTCTGGATGAGGAGAGTACCACTGTATTGTCAAGCATGAGTCACTCTATGGACTTTGTTTGGGCAATAGCATGCCTTGGAGAAGGAGTCAAGTGCTCTGACAGCAGTGTCCTACCAAGTGAGAGGGTGTCCAACATGAAATGCAGCAGCTGGGAAGTTGGTAAAAGCAGACATCGATAAATTAATACTGGGGACACTCCCAGACTGCAAGGCACTGGAGAGGGGGCTGAGACAACCATCGTCTGTCTGGGCAGGAGAGATGGGCTGAATTAGTCATTCTTCTGACAGTATGACCAAGGCAACATAGAGGAGAGAAGGGTTACTTGAGATCATGATTCCAGAGAGATAAGGGTCCCTCATGGAGTGGAAGCATGGCAAATTGTAGGCATGGCAAAAAGAGGAAGGAGCTGAGAGCTTTCATCTCAACCACAAGCACAAAGGGGGGAGGGAGGGAGAGAGAGAGAGTATGAGAGAGAGAGAGAGAGAGAGAGAGAGAGAGAGAGAGAGAGAGAGAGAACTGGAAGTAGTGCTGAGCTTTTAATTTTAAAACCCTCCAGCAAAGCTGCACTACCTAACCCTCCCCAACAGTACTGAAGTGTTCAAATGTCTGAGATTATGAGGGAATTTCCCATCTAAACTACAACCTTCCCTTTACCTCCACAGGCTCATGTCCATATCATAATGTAAAGTCCCCATTACCTTTCATACTCTCAACATGAAGTTTACAATTCCAAAATCCAGTCTTTTCTGAGACTCAAGGAAATCTCTTAATTATAACCCCCTGTAAAATCAAAACAGCAAATTACATATTTTCAACATTTAATGACACAGAATATACATAACCATTCCAGAAGGGAGAAATGGGAGTATAGAGAGGAAATAGTGGGTCAAGGTTAAACCAGAACCCAGAAGGGAAGACAAAGTTATTTATTTATTCACTTTACATCCCAATATCGGGCCCCCTCCTCCCAGTACCTCCCTCTCGCAGTTCCTTCCCCCATTCCTCCCACTCCTTCTCCTCTGAGAAGGAGGAAACGCCCCCCCCCCAACTCTCACACCCCCTCACACACACATTAGTCACTTAAGGGCTAGGTGTATCCTCTCTCTCTAAGACCTAACAAGGTGGTCCAGGAAGGGGAATGGAATCCACAGGCAGGCTATAAATTCAAGGATAGCCTCACTCAAGTTGTTGGGAGACCCAAATGAAGACCAGGCTGTACACTGGCGCTATATAT